>JAOEHY010023153.1:0-14360 GCA_025447955.1 Psilopsiagon aurifrons | reverse complement strand
CTCCCTCTCCTTCTCCCTCTCCATTTTTTTTTTTTTAATTTTATAAAAGCTGGGCTTACAGAGCTACAGTGCAAATCATCAATCAACTTAAAAATTTTCCTACACATTTCCTCTCACCACTAGGGAGAGGAAATACAATGTTTCTTTTCACTGCAAACAGATTCGGTTTAGAATTTCATCTGCAGTTTCATAATAATCAGATAAAATGTTGCATCTTTAGGGCAAGCATTTTGATGCAAGGCCTTTCATTTATCCCTTTCCAAGGACACAATCATAAACCCATTTTCCTTCTGTCAACTTTCATTAGATTATCTATTTGAAACCAGCACAAACAAGTCAAACATCCTGCCTTCTCTTAGAGAATTATCATCTTTTCTTTGATGTAGCTCAAAGTGGGAAAACATTTTAATGTGGGACTCAGACAATTTCTGCTATTGCATTGACATCAGCTGCACAAAACTGCTTTGTAGTGGCCTCTCTGGCCAAATGTTGGCTTGGCACATATCGCAAAAGAGAAAGAGGCGCACAAACAGCTTCAGGAAGAGTCTGTCTTGAGGTCTAACACCTTAAAACAATTTTCCAGGTCATAATTAATTTTCTTTGATGTAATCAAAAACAGGACAAGAAGAAAACTTTGACCTATATGTTTGATATTTATTAACAGAAAAATGATTAGAAAAATGATTAAAGATGGAGGTGGAATCCTGAGGGCTTGGCAGAGCCATTGCTCCTACTAAAGGGTCTTTACACCAACTGGTCTACCCTGTGAGCAGCCAAGGTGTTGCGATGCAGTGTCAGGGAGCAAAATTCAGCTCCAGAAGCAGAAAGCTTTCCCCATGTATTCCTGCATACAACAGCTCTATTGCAAGATGAAGACAAAATCAGATGCAAAAGCTGGTTTTTTTAAGCCAAATAATGGCCTAGAACACAGTAACTTACAAATCACACCACAAATGTTTTTTTTCACAATGTATTTTGAGTGTTTTATAACTTGTCATCTTTAAAGTTAGTTCTGACATACAAAATGGAGGTGGGCTTAGGTAGAGAAAAATGAAAGCCTGTGTATACCATGTATAGCTTTTTTATTGTGTTTATTTTTCTGCAGAAAATTAAACTTTTCATGAGCAGAAACTATTCAATGTCTGACTAAGTATATTAGAGAGGAACAATCAGTGAGCTTCATCATTATATTAGGAAGCAGTTAGAAACAAAAGGTTTCTCTAGGTGGCATCACCGTCAATTCCTTTCTCATTTTCTAGCTTACAGAGGAGAAATCAGCTTTTATGTAAATCAGTTTGAATAATGATGTGTTTCTCACCCAATGGCTAGAGAAGGTGGTAAAGTTCCAGAAGTTCTTCTCATGAGACCTTTTCCTAAAGCATGCCTGGAAAAAGGCACATGGAGAATGTTTTCCTGCTGTCTGATGAGGGACCAAGTTTATCTTAGCAAACAGTACAGTGATTAAGGCCTCATTCTGACTCCTGCAATGGTTTTGCAAAACAAGGAAAAAGTCCAGCAGTTCATACAAAAATACATATCTGTTTATATAGCTCGATTTTATTTGCTGCTATTTCTGCATGCATGTTCTCTGCTAACACTTAGCTGCTATTTCAGAAGGAAAAAAAAAAGAACAACTCTTTGTTAGCTCTAGAGTGCTTATTACTACTTATTACTTTCTTTAAAGTCTGTAACAGTTTCCACAATAAGTAGTAACTAAATATTTCACTATCCTTGAAGTCTTATTGTTCTGTTTATAAGAACCTTTGGGTGTTACGGCTCCCAAGAAGAGATGAAGGAGCTACATTTTTGTAACGCCTCAAAATCAAATAAATCAGTATGAGAAACTGGAAATATACTTCAGCCAGACATTCTCTAATGTACAATCAGGACTAACAGAAGAGTACTTTGCATTTAACATAGTATTATCCTTGGCATAACAATTCAAAGGTTCAACTGTAGTTGTCAAATAATTAGACTAGTATTTCAATTATTTATTTTTTTTTTTACTGTGCAACCAATCTTATTTGTAAAGAGTAAGTAGCTGCATATGCATAAACCAATATTTGTAATCAAGACTGATTTAAGAGATGCTTAGTTATGAGCCCTTGAATGTGAACAAGGATGAGCAGACATGTAGAAAGCCATGCTTTTACCTAGTCTAAAGTTAGCCCACAGAGGCCTGGATGCTAAAGATCAATAATTTATTTTTTTTAATTGTATTTATATATGTACCTGGCTTAAATGCATATCTGGTCTATACCAAATAAAACAAAACATGCAGACAAAATTTAGAACAGCATACACATGATTCAAAGCTTTCTCTTGGTTTTCTTACACCTAATTAAAGGGGTTTGTTATTGGTAGCTTTACACAAATTCTCATACTCCTATCAATCACCAGACTGGTGTTTCTCCTGAAAGCAACTGAAAAGACTTCTTGTTTCAGTAGCTAATTATGCTAAGAATAATTCCCTAGGGGAAGTCCAAGGCCCAGTAATAAGAGTAACTTGTATGAAAACATGCCCAGTGAACTCACCTGCTGAGAGCTATGTTGAAAGGCCTTGCTAAGCCAGGAGATAGATTGGATTTCTAGTGCTGTTGCAGAAACAATCAGTTCCTAAGCTTTAATGTACCAGAACAGCCGAAATACTAAATAGGCATGTGCAAGTTCTGATTTATTAAATCTAATTCTCCTGTCAAATGATAGGGTTCTCTATAACACAAAGAATTTTTAATAAATAAACAAAAAAAGAAAGTTTATGCTGAAAGAGAATGCATCGCTATGGCATCTTCTGACATTTTCCTTAGATTCTGTTTGTTGAAGAGTAATGACAATTTGAAAGTGTGCCTACTGAACAGCATTTGCTTCCCAGAAATCCCAGAATTATAAGATGAATTATCAGTGTTTGCTGGCAGATACTCAGTTGGCCTCTTCTCTCTGTCATTCCATATTATTCCACTTCTGCAATGTGTTCCTTATCTCAAGTTAATTTCATCATGCTGCCATCCCTACTTTTCAATTATGTACGCAAATTCATTTGCAATGGATATTTGCCACAAAGCACTTCCATACATCTCTCCGTATTAAACATCTTTCTTGGTATGACCACAACTTCAAGTAGATCTGCTGACTGTAAATGACTAAAACCATGGATAAGACATTGCTGGAGCAGCCTGGTACCCCAGCTGGTATGAATTGGTATAGTTCCATTCAACTGAAAGGATTTAGATTAACCTAGCTTCGTTGATTTTCCTGAAATTATGCCATTCAACATCAGCTGAGACATCAAGCCAAATAAGAATATGATATTACTCAAGGTCCTTCTATTTTTTTCTTACTGAAGCTATTGTGTTTGCCAATTTGCATCAAAACGTTCTATAAACCCCTCCTATTTCTGTAAACTTCATTATATATTTGTAAATATTTTCTTCATGTTTAGGGTCACTATCATTTCCAATGGCTTATTTTTGTCATCATACATTCAAACTGCTAGTTATCACACCTGGCAAAATACCTTTACTTAAACTTTTCAAAACCTTGAATGAAAAACCTTTTTTTGAGGACAGAGTAAGGAAGCAACAACAGAAGAAAAACAAATCCCAAACAGTAATAAAAAACCAACAA
This sequence comes from Psilopsiagon aurifrons, assembly GCA_025447955.1. Classification (NCBI taxonomy): domain Eukaryota; kingdom Metazoa; phylum Chordata; class Aves; order Psittaciformes; family Psittacidae; genus Psilopsiagon; species Psilopsiagon aurifrons. The sequence goes on along the minus strand of JAOEHY010023153.1, from coordinate 10,736 downwards.
GTAAACTAAGGCAAAGTGCAAAGACTCTGCAAGGATAACATGGATGTGTTCAGATGACTGGAGTATCTTCAGCTTCAACACATTTCTGATTCTAATTAAGTCAGACGTATATAGAGATTCATACTCAGTATCCTCCTAGCTCTGGCCTACCTCTAAGATGGGTTTCTGTAAAGCACATGAACTATATACAGATAAGCCATGAAAAGACATAACCAGAAGAGAAACTGGCTTTTCCCAAGAGTAAGGAATGTGGAATTTAACCAGGTCCATTGATTTCTTAACTACAGCCATGCTCCATCTTGTGCCAGAGGTCAAAATTACACATCATGATAGAAGACATCATAATAAATTAGGAAATGCCTTTCCACTCACCTTTTCACCTGTGATCCTTCTTGTGATGCAATGGTAAATAGAAATACATTTTAAAAAAAATATTTCCATAACATTGTACAAAGTCTTTTCTTCAGTATAGCCTATGCAGATTCGTAATGCATTTCTGAGGATGAAACAGATAGATAGCATCATAAGAAACATAGAAGTTTGAAACTTCAAGTTTTGTATTGTAGTGTATTATTAGATTCATTTGTTGTTTTCATAACTGACCTGAGTTTGATAAAGGCTTTTGATTTTCCATTTGCATCAACTATACTTTATTTTATAAAGAACATTGTAAATCTTGAAAGCAACATAGCTGAATCCTCAACTGTGACATGTTCCCATAGGAATCTTCAGTCTTCACTTGATTTTTACTCTTCTTAATTGTCCACTTAAATTATTCGATACCTTCTGCAGCTTTCAGCTTTACTTTCAGAAAGCATTTATTACAGGTTAAGTAAGAAAACAATGGAATAAGAAATTACAATTAGGGTAAAAAGCACAGAGGACCTATAATTAACCATGAGTGTTATAAGGGGCAACATCATTGATAATGATTTGTGAGCTACTGCTGTCCTTAGATGATATATACCCTGCCATTGCCTTGAAACCTATATAATACACATAAAAATTATTTGACATTAGCAAAGCCACCAATATTAAGCAGGAAATATAGCAACAATAAATCCAGGTAATATACTTGTATGTAACATACCTCTGCAAAATAAACTAGGATGTGAAGGAAGAATACCCGTCAGCATCTTTCTAGCTAATGTTTGCAGGCTCTGTCTGTGTTTTACTAAGAATAAAAACTGATAAATACCAAAGTGCATAAAAAAATTCAAAAGTGGTTAGGTCTTACAGTATGCAGAAAGAAACCAAACAAACATGCACCTATACTGTGGTATTTTTTTACACTTTCAGTTCGGTTTAATATGAAAAAACATGAACATACAAATCAGAAAAGAAGAAGCTTCTCTATTCAGTGCATTGCAGCTCCCCAGAAGAAGACTGCATGTATCTTGCTAGTAAACTTCCTGAGTGAGATTGCTGAGTAAGTTCCTGTTGCCTGAGATATGAGGAATATCTCATAGAGGTAGAAAATAATGAGGTCAGCCGCAGAATACCTAAAGGCTAAAAGTCTGTTACTTGAGGAATATATACCTAAAAAGCCAGCAATGGTAGTGAGGTCCACAGATGATCCTGAGTGAAATTCAGAGTGGCTGAAACTGCATGTGTCCCCTTGATGCATGCTGAGCCCACATCTGAAGAAAACATCAGCACCTAGTAGCTACCAGAGGGTAACCCTGTTCCCTCTGTTTCTAGTTTGCATGAAACAAAACACAGGCTTGTATTAGGAGCTGAATTAAACCAAAAGGTAACCAAGACGCTGAAAGGTAAAGTGAATCTGAACTGCAAGAATAACAGATAAGGAGATGTAAGAGTCCTACATATATGCCAGCATGCAACATATTTATATTTTTAGAACAGCTATCCTTTGTTTTTTCACGAGGTATGGCATATTGTTATAAATTTTAAAAGCCTTGAATAGATGAAAGCCTTATACAAGGGATAAAAATAAGCCCAGTACCTTCTTGAGGCAACTTTAGGGTGATAAGTAACAGAATCCCCCTCCTTCCCTCTCAGCAAAATATGACATATTTGACATCTATGACAGTTGCCTCAGAATCCTTAAAAGAGGTTATGCTACTGTCATTATTAGGCATATACTATGTTGTAAACCTGACACAGACATCAACTGAGTTGCTAACAATATTAAACCCAAGGTAGCGCATTGCTCATTGTCTAGAATAGTTAATACTGATTGCTACTTAAGTATTCCTTTAGGACACACAGTAAAATATTACGTAAATTTCAACTGCTGAATGCTGTTCTTGTCAGGAATGTATATGAATAAGATCACATAATACAGAAGATTAACCAAGACATTTAAATAATGAGCACATATTTTTTCTGTTAAAATATTCACATTTTCTTCATTTTATTAATGCTCTTGGTGAATCTTTAGTCAAAGTGTAATTTGTGTTGACAAATAGATTGCATTTTTACTTTTCCAAAGAATATATAGTTCTGTATTTGATCAGATCAAAAATTGCACCTTCTGTCTGCTCTGATGAAATACCCTTCTGTAGAGTAGCTCAAGGACAGCTGATAGCAATAAAAATCACTGAAACAGGAACCACAGGCCAATTTGTCTTTCTCTTTAAATTCTTCTGAGAACAGATATTTGTCTTTCCTTAGCAAATAATTACTGTGTGCATTCTTACTTGTAGTTCCAACTTCTCTTTTTATTTCTAAATGAGACTACCTTTGTACTTGTAACTCATTCTGGAGACAGCTAAGAAAGTAGTGGTATATGGGGTATTCTACAGACCAGTATGACCATCTTTCTGGATGTCCTCGGCTGTCCCTACAGATCTGAGTTGGGTCACTTTAGCATTACATTACTTATTTTCCTTTGGCAACAGCACAACATTTCTCTGTTTATAATTCACAAAGATTATTTGATATGAGCTCCACAAGGAAAGATTTAAAAGAAAAGGAATACTGAAGGAAATAATAATAGTTATTATTGTAAGTATTATTAATATATGTTATAAACCCATCCATCCTTCAACACAGTTGTGGTTTTTGTAAATGTCAGCTTCTCAAAATTTCAAAATTTCATCTAGAAATATGTAATTTCATAGCATGAAGAAACCCCAACTACAGCAACAGTATTCTTTTTTTTCTTCAAAATTATGCTTATGGCAATTAAAATTAAAGCAAGTGTTATCATGCATGAATAGCAAGCACATTTATTGTCCTCTTGATAATAAAAATAAGTCATCCTCTTCACACTTTGAAAATTTTCTGTGTTTTTATTAATTTAATAGAACATCTGGAAATTAGCCAGCGACAGCACAAAAAAATGTTAAGTTACAGTGTTAGTCTTCCCCTTTTATTCAAAAGAACAGATGGAATAGGGAGATGAGGAAAAAATATAAATTGGCTTTCTACACTGAGGATTCTTTACAGAGGACTGCTTTTACAACAGGCAGCAAGCCTCAAACTTTCAAAATACATTTGTCTATCTTTCAAAGCCGTCTTTCAATCAGATGCTTTTCTAGAAGAGATGAAGGGAAAGAGTTTTGATTAACCTAAGCTAAGGTACATTCTTCTTACTTTCTTTTTCATCCTCTCAGAAGCAACTTCTACTGTGTGCTATTTCACAAAACAAAGGGTTTCGTCAGAGAAGTGTCTGCAGAACAAAGTTTTTCTGAAGATCAATTGGTGCCTCCAGTCTGAGTTTATGCACCCGAGGCATATGTGTAAAATGATCTCTCAAGCATAGAATCATGCAATCATAGACTAGTTAGGGCTGGAAAGGACCTTAAGATCATCGAGTTCCAACACCTCTGCCGTGGGAAGGGACACCTCACACAAAACCATATCACCCAAGGCTATGTCCAACCCACCCTTGAACACCGCCAGTGATGGAGCATTCACAACTTCCCTGGGGAACCCATTCCAGTACCTCATCACCTTTACATTAAAGAATTTCTTCCTCATATCCAATCTAAACTTCCCCTGTTTAAGTTGGAACCCGTCCTCTCGCTATAGTCCTTAATGAAGAGTCCCTCCCCAGCATCCCTATAGGTCCCCTTCAGATACAGGAAGGCTGCTGTGAGGTCTCCACTCAGCTTTCTTTTCTCCAGGATGAACAGCCCCAACTTTCTCAGCCTATCTTCTTACGGGAGGTGCTCCAGTCCCATGATCATCCTCATGGCCCTCCTCTAGACTTGCTCCAACAGTTGCATGTCCTTTCTATGTTGAGGACACCAGAACTGCACACAATACTCCAAGTGAGCTCTCACAAGAGCAGAGTAGAGGGGCAGGATCACCTCCCTCAACCTGTTGGTCACACTCCTTTTGATGCAGGCCAGGATACAGTTGGCTTTCTGGGCTGCGAACGCACACTGCAGGCTCATGTTCATTTTTCCATCAACCAACACCCCAAGTCCTCCTGTGCAGGTCTGCTCTAGATCTCTTCTCTGCCCAACATGTAGCTCTGCCTGGGATTGCTGAGATCCAGGTGTAGGACCTTGCACTAGTCATGGTTAAACTTCATCAGGTTGGCATCAGCCCACCTCACTAGCCTGTCAAGGTCCCTCTGGATGGCATCCCTTCCCTCCAGTGTATAGACCAAACCACCCAGCTTGGTGTCATTGGCAAACTTGCTGAGGCCACACTCAATCCCACTGTCCATGTCACCAACAAAGATGTTGAACAAGACTGGTCGCAACACCGATCCCTGAGGGACAACAGTCATCACTGGCCTCCAGCTGGACATTGAGTCATTGACCACAACTCTTTGTGTGCGACCATCCAGCCAGTTTATTAAGAACTTCAGCCTTCTCCAAATCCTTGACTTGTTAACAACTTGAATCACAGAAAGAAACTGATTTAAAATGAATAGGATAATCAAATTTGATTTTTTAAATTAAAGGTATGGCCATATACAGTAAATAGTTTGAATATCTTTTGTGCTATATTAATAAAGAAAAGCCTCTGTTACAAGAATACTACTGAGAATACAGTGGCAAGAAGTCACAGAAGAATCTATGCCAAAGAAGAAAATTACAATGGAATTAACCACAGCTGAATTAGCTACCTAATAGTTGCTATTTCTACCCTCAGAAAGAGAAACTGGTGCAATGATGCAGAGATTGCTGCTTTTGATTCCTGTGTGAATCTAACTATCTGGACAGTAAAGAGTACATGTCATATCTCATATGAAATCCTTTTCAGTAATCAGGGTTTTAGATTTTTTTCAGTGCCATTTTACACTGCAGGGTGTGCCATGAAGAAACTCTCTGTGATACAGCAATTTTCAATATAGTTGCTGTACATTTTGAGAAAATACAGGGGATTTTTTGCTTTTAATAATGCTTTATAAAAGTCCTTTAATCATCAGTTTCTTAAAGGCTTTTACAGTTAGTGGGTGGGTTTTTTTTCAGGAAAAAAGATGGATGCATTTGATCAAATAATTGGGAAAAAAAAAAAAGAGATATGACCTTCTAAAGAAAAGTGACAAAACTGCTCTTGAACTTCCATTACTTCAGTAATTCATGTACAACATTGATTACGCTGTTTTCCCAGATTTTCATTTGAAAACCACAATTTGGTTTAAATGTTCAAATTTTTTCTTTTTCTCAACAGTGGCAAGAAGTCAAATTATATAATGAAACACAGATGCTTGCTTAATGTCATTTAGCTCCGTGTAAAAATTGATTTAAATGACAGGGCATAAAGATATTCACTGCTGATAGAGAGGAACCGTGGCCAGATCCTTACTCCAAAGTTCAGACATTAAACTTCTAAGTCAAAGCTCTTTCCCCACAGAACAGAATCACTTGGCAAATATTCTAATTAACCATTGCATTGTGTCGTGAAATTGTTACCTTCTGACTGTTATTTATTTCTGTGGGTGGATGGGGTTTTTGTTTTTCTTTTCAGCTGGATTCTCAGTTTCTATAATGAGCTGTTTCTATTCCTTTTAGAATGGTGAATGAATGAGGATGCTCACAGGCTCAATAAGATTGGATCCCTACAAGTTTGTGTCCAAAGTTATGCTGCAATTTTCACTTACCTGCTAATATGAGGTAATAGCAATCTTTTACTTTGAATCTTTATTGTATGTTTTTTTCCTTATGTGATTTTTCTTCAAAGAGGAAAATTATACAGCAATTTTTAACTTTTGTTTACAATACTACATGTGTAATGCTTACAAATAGAAATGTTTCCTGTGAGAAATCACTGACTTCTACCAGAAGAGCTGTATAATTTTTTGGACTCAGAATCTAACGCTCTTAAAAAAGCTTTGATGGTTCTAAAAAAATATTTTCAAAGGAAAAGGGGTATGTGTGTATTGGCTTTGCCTGGCAAGGTTTTGGTAGTGGGGGCCTACAGGGGTACCTTCTGTGAGAAGATGCCAGCAGCTTCCCCTATGACCAACAGCCCATGTAGCTGGCTCTAAGATGATGCTCCACTGGCCAAGGCCAAGCCCATCAGTGACAGCAGTAGTGCCTCTGGGGTATCATAGTTGAGAAGCAGGCAGAGGCTGGGTGGGGGGAAGGCTGTGCAACAGAAGCCAGATAGAGTAGTAATAATATGTGAGAAACAACTCTGTGGACACCAAGATAAGTGAGAAAGGAGGGGAGAAGTTGCTCCAGGCACCAGAGCAGAGATTCCCCTGAAGCCTGTGGTACGGATCATGGTGAGGCAGGCTGTCCCCTTGCAGCCCAAGATGGTCCACGGTGGATCAGATATCAATCTACATCCCATGGAGGACCTCATGATGGAACAGGGGGATGCCAAAGGAGGCCATTACCCTGTGGAAAGCCTGTGCTGGAGTAGGCACCTGGCATAACCTGTGGCTCTATGGAGTGTGGAGCCCGTGCTGGAGCTGGCAATATTTGTGATTCCATCAAAGGGACATACACTGGAGTAGTCTGTTCCTGAAAGGCTGCACCCCATGGAAGGGACCCACACTGAAGTAGTTCATGAACTGCATACATGGGAAGTACTTAGGTTGGAGTGGTTCATAGAGAACTGTCTCCCGTGGGAGGGACCCCATGCTGGGTCAGCGGAAGAGTGTGAGGAGCACTCCCCCTGAGGAGGAAGGAGAGGCAATATGTGATGGACTGAATGCAATCCTCATTCATTATCCTCCTGTACTGCTTGGGGGAAAGGAGGTAGAGAAATTGGGAGTAAAATTAAGCCCAGGAAAAAGGGGGGGAAAGTTTTTTTAGATTTGATTTTATTTCTCATTATTCTACCCTGATTTGACTTGTAATAAAATAATTTTCCCAAGTTAAGTCTGTTTTGCCTATAAGAGTAATTTGTGAATTATGTCTACTGGTCCTTATCTCACCCACAAGCCTTTTGTTATATTTTCTCTCCCATCTAGCTGAGCAGGAGAGTAGCTTTGGTGAGCACCTGGTGTCCAGCCAGGGTCAAGCCACTCTAGAGTGTTGAAAAATTCAAAATCAAAATCATTTGTAAAGAGCAAAATAAAAAAATTAAATTACAGTAAGATAAAAGAGCACACAAACAAGAGCGAATAAACATTAATTTTCAACTTGTCTGTTTTATTGTCCATGACTGACATAGAAGGATTAGTTTTTTACTTAATTGTAAAGTAGCAGGGTTGAGTAGTTATTTTAAGTGCAGTGGACTAGCTGAGAAATAATGACTGTAATAATAGAAAAAAAAAAAAAAGGCAAATTAGATAGCCTGATCTCAGCAAAGCAGGTGCTTTGAATGGTTGACACTGCTTAACAATGGAGACAATGGAGAGTAATGCAGTAAAAAGGGAGCCCTGCCCGGATAGTTGGCCTGCCTCCTGAATGTGAGTGTGTCAACTGGCTATTAATGGATATGGGTCTGAAAGAAGGAAAAAGAGTCTGAAAAAAAAATTATTGTGAAATGGTAGCAAATTAAAGAAATATTTAGAAATTTCATAGGACCTTTTTTAAGGGAATAATCTTTCTGCGTGTTGAGTTAAAGTTTCTGAGATGATCTTCGCTGTCCTAACCTTGTCCAGAGTGTATGCAGTAAAAACTTTCTGAGTACTGTAGTGCATCTAACTAGTGTGTGGTCATTTTGTTGCATATCCTGCCTGTCAACAGAGAAATTTGGAGTAATTGTCAGGGTGCAAAATAAAATGGCATTTTTTTTAAGATAAAACTGTTGTGAAAAAAGATGAAGAGCTGGATATTCCTGGCTGGGAATAATTGCCTTATTATACCTTGGCTGCTGAGTGGTTGTGTCCTGGCTTATGTGAGATTTGGGACTCCTATTTTATGAAGGCAGGACCCCTTGATGTTTACAAGAGGTTTAAGAGAATGCTGTTGAGAGACGAGGGCCGATTCTGCTGGCTGCATATCAAAAGCAGCATCAACAATGAGAGCAAATGTATAAGGATAAGATTAATTTTGAGAAACAAGTATGTGAATTGCAGGGAAAAATAGTTATGTTGCCGCACCCGAATCGACTATTAATGGACATTTATAAACAGTAGCAGAAAAAGCAGCTTTTTATGTAGCCCAATATAAACATGCCACCCAAAAAGACAATGTGTAATTAGTGATTAAATCTGGACAAGACAAATGGGAATGTGCCCCTGAAAGTAAATTTTATTGAGATAATATTGTCATGTTATAGTTTTGTGTTTTACCAAAACTACAAATCACAGCCATCCTCATACATTTTGTGATCCCTTTTGGCAATTCCATTACCCCACGAAGCTATCTGAAAAGTATTGATAACTTGGTTGTACACCAGAGATGGAAGAGCAGCACCAGACCTTGAAGACAAGATGATTACACCTGTAATGTGAATGAACCTTGCTTTCATAGTGTTGTGGTTTAAGTCCAGCCAGTAACTGAGAACCACGCAGCTACTCACTCATTCTTCCCCTTCCTCCTCTCCCCACTCCCAGAGGGTTGAGAAGGAGAATTGAAAGAATGCAGCTCCCATGGGTTAAGAACAGTTCAGTAACTGAGGTATAATGTAAACCCACTACTGCTACCACCAATAATAACAATGACAAGGGAAATAACAAGGGGAAAGAATACAACCTCTCACCACCTGCTGACCAATACCCAACCCAACCTGAGCAGCTATCTGGGCCTTCTATGTAACTCTGCCCAGTGGTAGTGGGCTAGTTTGGGTCAAGTGTCCTTTTTCTGCTTCCTCACGGCTTCCTGTACCCCTCCTCAGTGGCAGAGCATGAGACTGAAATGTCCTTGATCAGAGTAAACGTTACTTAGCAAGAACTAAAACCATCAGCGTGTTATTAGCATTGTTCTCTCTCAGGCTAAAGCTGAAACCACAGCACTGCGCCACCCGCTAAGGAGGAGGAAAGTGACAGCTACTGCTGAAACCAGGACACATGGCTAATTCAATATTTTCCCCAGGAGTACATCTGCGGGCAACCAGTTGGGAAAATGCTATGATTGATTGCTTGTACAACATCAGATGGGTTAGGATGTAATAACTACAGCTAATGCTAGTACCATTGCTATCAAATGTTGTAACCTTTGCAGTGCTCATAATCATTGTGCTAATAATGCTGAAAATGTGTACAACCCAAGCAGTAACAGTGGGAATATAACTCTAGCACCCCTCAGTGTGCGTGATAGAGTTTATACTAATTTTATAAATAATATGGAATTTCTGTCTGTGATACCAATTATGAGACATTGTCTCATGTCTGTCATGACTGGGAATCAAAGGACCAAATGTAATGGATGGGAGCCCTGCTGAGAGTTGTTTCTCTCTCATGACTGAGAATGTTTTTTTTGTCACAGTGTATTCAGCACACTATATATGTTTATGTTCCTCATAACTTTTTGTTGGAAAAAGGCAGGAAAGGACAGGTGTGCAGCTGTTCTATGATCTTCCTACTTGGCTGTACCAGAGCTCCTGGCCAATGCTCTCAGTGTGAACAACAGTGAGATCTTGAGAAACTGCACAGCCCCATGAGTAAGCAATTACTTTGTGGCATAGAGCCAGTTGTTTCTCTAAGGGAATAAAAGCAAGACCCTCTTGTAGCCAAATCCAGAGCCTCACCTATGAGTGGACACACTGCTTAGGAATTTTCCCAATTACCTGAAACTCCTGGCATCAGCTGCAATAGGGCTTTCCAGCTTTAAGTGTGAGCCTTCCCGTCTTCAAGTGTGAGCTGGTAATTCAATATTAATTGGTGAATATTTCTTCTTAATCGCTATTCTTTCTATGCAATAACAATTTGATGCATTACTAATTTTCCTTTATAATTTACTTTTTATGTATTTATCTCTCTGATTTGCTTTTTGTACTTATTTACTATGGATAGAGAGATATAAACCTGATTTGTATTAGTGTGCTTGTTTGCTTTAGTGTGTTTATTCTCTTTAGTGTACTTGTTTATCAAACTGTGCATGAAATACAGCTGGTATGTGGTCATTTTGCTGTGAACCCTCCCTGTCAGCAGAACACAAGGCTTCCTAAATCTTTAACAGGAGAGTGATACAGTTTCTGTCCTTTCTTACAGGACCTGAAGTCTGCTCTGGATGGGGAAGAAGCTCAGGCTTAAAACTTAAATATCCCAGAGCCAGTCCTTGATTCCAGAAGTATAAACAAGCTTGTTCTATAAGCCACCATGTCTGTTTTATCTGCATGTTTGACAGATATGCAAAACTTTTTTATAGGTAGTTGATAAGTTTTATAGGTGTTGTGGTTTAAGCCATAAATCAGCCACACAGTTTGTTCACTCACTTCCCCCTTCTTCTTCCCTCTGCTCCTGGAGGGAT
>JAOEHY010023152.1:5696-44426 GCA_025447955.1 Psilopsiagon aurifrons | reverse complement strand
GGAGCAGAGGGAAGAAAAAGGGGGAAGTGAGTGAACAAACTGCGTGGCTGATTTATGGCTTAAACCACGACAGTGGTTTTCAGGGACCTGCTGCTAGTTGTGAATGAAGAATAAATATTCTGCTTTTTCTGCTGACTGTAGTCAAAGTTGGTGGCAAGCCAAAAGGCAGGGGAAGCTCTGAGGAAGTGCATTCATGTAGCCGGGAAATTTCAGATGCTGATCACAGGTACTTTGCCCAAGTGCTGGAATGCTATATTTCAAAGAAGGTTTGAGTCTGGAAATGTTCTTTAGGATTAGAAACACTGCCAAAGCTTTACTCTGCTGGCTTGGAGAAGCTTTTGGACACTGATATGAGAGGCAGGTTCAACAGACTGGGATTGAACCTTGAACAGTAAAAAATAACCTCTTTTTCTTCTGTGGAATCAGATCACAAATGTGCATGTTCACAAAGGATTATGGAGCTGTAGCTCAATTCTCATGAAGAGAAATGTTGATTAGTTACAGAGACTTGTGAGCTTACTTCTTCCCAGCAGCAGAGGCACATGGACCCGCAGGGGCCGGGCTTTGGAATTTCAGCCATGCTTCACTGGGCAAATGACTTTGTGCTGGTTTTCCAGTTGGTAGTATGATGTGGTTATCTTACTGAAGGGATTGCAAAGCATAATCAATTGTAAAATGCACTGAAACAGAAAGTGCTATCTCTGTGCAAAGTGGTTTTATCTTCTGCTGCACACCCAAAGGATTTAATTTTGAGGTGGAGACACATTTCTTAATGCCTGTGATTTTTACCCAAAACAATTGGAAATAATAAAGCCTTGGATTAGTGGTGTTGGAACCTTGTTCTTACTGAGGTCAGTGACAGTTTTGTCACTGATTTCAGCAGGAAGAGGATCAGACTGCTTTATCAGGAAGCATTAGGTATGTATAAAAGTTTCCAAAACTAAGGATCTGGGATTTTTGGAAGGCTAGATTATATGGTGCCAGTCCTCACTCTGGTAGTCCAGTGGTACAGTATAGGCACTTTATGTCAGCTAGTTACTCAAGGATTTATTAACCTGATGGAAGTGTTCAAGGCCAGGTTGGACAGGGCTTTGAGGAACCTGGTATAATGGAATGTGTCCCTGCCTGTGGCAGGGGTTTGGAATTAAGGTGAGCTTTAAAACCCCAACCCAAACAATTATATGATTCTGTGAAACTGCTAGCTTCATTGCTGTCTACGAACAAAATGTGAAGAACTTTTGACAAGCCTAGGGATTTTGGCACAATGTGAATGTAAAATATAATATGTTAGTGGAACAAAGGAAGGTAATTTGAAAGGATGTGTGACATAAAAATGGATCATATGTGCCATGAAAGAAGTCACAAATAAATATTGGGTAGCACTGTTGTGGAAATGGAAAAGTGGCAGTAAAAATGGGAGAAACCAAGAGAAATTAAGATGGAATGAAAGAACTCCACAAAAATAAACCAAAAAAGACCTTGTGGAGATTTACCCCAACATAAATCTAGTTTAAAATGTATTGATATTTGGGAGATGCCTCTGACAGTTATGAAGTCAAACAAGAAGCATGGCTTTTGCCCTGAAGAATTTCCAAGTGTATAGATCTGCTAACAATTCATATATCAAAGCAGTCACCAAATGGGCTGGTGAGGCAGAGCAACAAATCATTTCCAGAAGTTGCCATTATCAGAATTTAAAAGTAATGTTAATCTTGATGTTGCTACAAAAGTGAATATTAATGTCTGTATTTTAAATAAAATCTGATTTTGGTTTTGGTATGGGGACTTAGAACTCCTTGAAATTGGTCTTGGAAATCTATGCTCTAGCCATGTCAGTCTTTCAACATATAAATTACAGGAATCTGGGAAGTTTTCTAAACTATATATACTGTCCTGTTGAATCACAGTGCAGTGTTTCATCTGACCATTGAAGACTGCTATAGTCAGTAAAGCTAACAGACAGTTGTACAGGTGACTTTCTTATTAAAAATCAGAATATCCCTCATTTATTTCCGGTGTTTTTTTCTAAAGGATTTGTGCTTCCAGATGATTTTTTGCCTTTGCATTCATTTCTTATTTTGGAAAGGAAGATCTTTTAATAATGTTTAGCATCAACTTCTTCCAGCCTTGCAATTTGCTGCTCCAGTAAAAGTGCTGTACTTCTGCAAAAGCTCATAATATGCTATATGAAATGTCAAGAATGATAAAGCAAAACAAAGAACTTCTCAAGGAAAATGTGCTGCCGTGAATATCTGAAATCTACTGAGCCACTGCTTTATTATGCTTAAATTTCAATAAACACTCTTCTTAAGACCTTGTCTTTCAGTATTCAAGGAAATGTGTTTTCTATGTAAATAGAAGTGTTTGCCTTTTCTTTAAAAACAGTATTCTCACCACAGTGGTAAATCCTACAAACAAGCTAAAACATAGTTTAGGCCATGAGATTTGGAATCAAATCTCTGAAACATCACTCTGTGCTTGCTGAACTGCCTTTTGTGGCCATAGAGCAAGAGTGCCTCAGAGAACTGATTTTCACAATGTCTTTGGTGTGTTCAAGTTTTGAAAGTGAGAGGAGGGAAACAGCCCAAACCTTCCAAATGGTGCTAATAAGCTCATTTTGTCTCTTTCTTGTTTTATTTCTTGCTCCAGATTTTGTAGCTTCAGTCTTTGCAGATATGGTGTCACAAGATTTATTTCTAAGTGCTTATCACTCCTTAATAGAAAGCATTTATGTTTTTTCATAAGAATGCATTCTGTTCACCTCTTCCTTGGTAGCATTTTTATCCACTTTACCCTGAAGTATCACTTAGAACACAGCTTAGAGGTTGTCAATGGTTAGTGTGACTATTAATGCATCAAAGTTGAATGCTGAAGGTGTTAATGCTCTACTGCCATTTGTGTTTCAGAGCTGCCTCTGATGTCAAAGCACCTCCTTTCTTAAATGCAAGGCCAGCATTGCAGTGTCCTTGTCTGAAGGCTTCTTCAGTAATTCTGCTGCACTCCAGGTCTCCTGTTTTAGTTTCACAAGAAATCAGGCTGAGCCTTGAAAGTTTGAAAATGTATCTGTGATTGTTTTTACAAATATTTACAAATATAACTGCTTTTCCCTGGTGGTCAGTTCAACGTGCTTCATTAGGAAGTCTCAAGGGCCAATTTAGAAACTGAGCAGGAAGCAAGTAAAAAGGGTTGAGTGTACAGACCTAGTCTGTGACTCTGTCCTTCACAGAAATATTACTTGATAATATTTTCAGAATGAGAGGCAGTCTCCACTTCAGTTTTATATTCTGCTTTATGCTTTTGTTCTAATCTCATCCATGTAACATCTGGGAGCTTTTGTGTAGTTTTTCAGGTGGGACAGCTGTTACCTGTCATGCAGAGCTTTCTTTTTTTCTCCTCCTTCTTTTGAAAAAGGCACATTGTAGGGGATGATGATGATGGTAATGATGATGATGATGATGATACTTGTATTTCATTGAGTGCTGTGATGATTGTTTAGTTTTGCATGGACTAGAAGAAGTTTGGAGTTGCAGTGTTCTTAAGTCTGTCGGTATTTTATTTAGTGAGGTTGGATTAGTTCTCAAGCTGGTTTAGGAGATTTTATTCATTGTGGCTAAAACTGAAAATCACGATGCTTATCCATGAAAGCAAAGCAAAGTCGCTTGCTTTTACAGAAACCTAAGGCACATCCTCCTTGGGGATATTGTTATAGAAAAAAAGTAGTTTAATGAAGGAAGAATGGAAGATTAGAAAATTCTTTAGGGTTTGGGTTTTGTTTTTTTTTGAGATTTTTGTCTTCAGTTCTCAACCTCGAACATTCTATCTTCACATGAATAAATTGAATTGTATGTCAATATGGTTGGATAGGTTAAACTGAAGATGCTCTGTCAGCATAGATAATCACAAAGTTTGCTCTGAGTTTAAATGCTTCTGAGGGGATAATAAGCATATTTAAGGAACTTTGAGATAAAAGACTGTGGATTTTAGCATGTGCAGTTGTGTAACAGCATTCCAGCTTGTTGTACTTCACCAAAGATTAAAAACAACACAAGGATTTACCAATGTCCTGTGGCACAGTGGTCTAATCACGTGTCACTGGATGGATCCACTGAGCTGTGTTGAAGTTTTACTGAAATAAGGAAAAGCTAATTGCTATGTTGGGCTGCAGTGTTGCATGCTGGACTGATTGCCTTATCCATTTGTGAATATCTCCTGTGAGAAGGTAGAACATAATGCCACATGTGTGGTAGTTCCTATCGTGTTTTGTAGAGGGAAGTTCAATAAATAATTGTGCAATGCCTATCAGTAACTCTGAATGCTGAGTACTTGACCTTACCTTTTTGAAAGAGACACTGTATTTTCTTGTTCCCCCACACTCTGCAAAGGCAGTCATGATACCAGCAAGATTCTTTAGTGCTGCTAAACTTTGAGACTGCTTCCTTTTGGGCTAGCACTTGTAGTCTACCACTAGCTGCCCATAATTGCACCAAAATTAAGAAGCTCCATAATTATAAGGAGTATGGTCATGCTTTCTTGCAGCCTGCCCTGCCTGTTACTCACTGTATGAGTCTGAGGGGGACGGATTAGCAGATGCCTGTGATTGCTCGGCAGCTCTTCAGAGAAGGTGGTGTTTTGGACCTGGTGCATCTTCCTGTAGGAGCCCAGACTACTCAGTCCTCAGAGGTGCCCCATAGATGAATTGGCTTGTGTTTATAATGCTCATTAATATAGAAAGTGGTGGTGTTGTTACTTAAAGATCTTGAGCTGCTCCTTAGTATAGAAATGAAAGACTAATAGGTTTTATTTACAAAAAAAATGTGAGCTGAGAAACGTGATCCTATTGTCTGAATTTCAATGAGTTTTCCCCTATGGTTTCCTGTTCCCATCCAGTTGACTTTTAGAAACAGATGATTTTTCTATTTTAGTTTTTAATATTTTATTGGTTTTTTTTTTTTTTAGAATGGTGGTTGCCTGATGTTAAAAATTTATATTTATATTTGTTTTATTTTTAATTGCATACATAGTGGCTTTGATTGAAAATATTTAGACTGATGAAACCTATGTCAGTAGGCTGTATTTGTATTCGTGCTCAGCTCTTCAGGAAATTGCTTGTCTGTCTCTGTTGCTTGGCTGTAGTGCACTCAATGAAAACAGCTCTCTGTTGTTGTTTTTTCCAGTAAATCTGGTATAAAGACTTTGGAAAAAAATATGCTTCCCAAATAATTATAAGGGGAGAAATGTAAATTATTATTTTTGTAAGTGGTATTATTTTTCATGCGTTGTATTGCTCTGTGTCAGAAGCCCTCGAAGATTAGGAGTAGGTTTTGCTGCTGGAAAATGATGTAGCTGATACAATGAACATGGAATAATGCGGAGTAATAGACAGTGAATCTTTAAAGTTATTTTATTCCACTACTTGTCAGTTGCTTGCCATACTGCCAGTTGATGAAAGCAAGAGGCTTGTTTTACTTCTTCCTGTAGTGAGGAATCATTTCTTTTACTCTGAGTTCCCTGGAGGCTGGCAAGTCCAGACCTCATTTGAGTATTTGAGTCTTTGGCTGTAAAGATGGACAGAGTAATATGGTGGAAACACTTAAAATTTTTTTTATATTAATAGTTCCCATATTTATTTTATTCTAATTTAACCTGTAAAAATGTGGATTTAACCTTGTTGGGTGCTTTGATTCTGGGAAGACCAGGTAGTTCTAGCTTCTGCCTAGGGTGCCAGTGCTAGCCTGAGTTAGCGAGCATTGTAAAACAAAGTTTCATCAACAAATTAATGTGAAGCACATCTTAAGAATCACATTTGCAGTCAGTAATCTTGAAGACGAAATACTGTTCTGGACAAATTTGGTGAAAGCATATTCTGTATTGGACATGCAATTCTGGTGGACATATATGTATAAACAGCATAATGCTCTCTGGAGGTCTGATACAGGGCTTTGGATAGACACTGAGCTACCAGGGTTTGTGTGTTTGCACGTAGTTCATAAACAGCATGATTTGGAACCCAGTCATGTTCCAAATTTTTCATCCAAGATACTTGATGTTGGATGGAAAATAAGCTGCCATTCATGGCATTGGGGAAACAGAACTACTTAAAAAGACAGTCATTGGATGTGGTAAATTTTCCAGTGTTTATAACCTTTAAAGTGAGGATTGTTGCCTATCTAAAAATGACTATGATAGATGTAGTAATCGGTGGGTGAAATTTGAGGGGACATTTAAGGAGATCAGGCTAAATTATCACGATGTTTCGTCAAAAGTAAGAGCTACAAAAGCAATACTGAGCATATGCACAATCAGAATTTTATGTACCACATTTATGTTGAAATTGGTATCTGCTGTTCTGCAGCAGTTGTGGAGGGAGGGAGGCCTTCACTTTAACTCTCCCTTCCCTGAAGTCAGCATGAAGACTGAGTTATTTTAAAGTGCCATACAAACAGGAAGTAATAAAAGAACATTCCTCCTTTATCCATAATGCAGTGCTGTTGTGTTTAATTCTAGGGAAATGATTTTTTGCAGTAATAAACAAGAGACCCTTGCATTTTGATAAACTAAAAGTGTGTTTGTGAATAGTTGCGAGTAGTGTGATACAGATAAAACCTGTTCGTGCTAATAGTATCCCATCAGGGAAATGGATAGGTCTTGCAAATATAGATTAGATTGTGATGGATATTAGACAGTAAGGGAGAATAGATTAATCTATATAGATGTGAAGTATTTAGTGGTATTCTTCAGCTCCAGATAATGAAATGCCATCGAGGCACAGTTAAATTTCTGTTTATTGACAAACATCTGCTGCAGTGAAGAGCCTGCCAGGAGCATGGTCTCTGTTTTGAATTGATTTTATATCCTGATAACTCTCCATTATTGTGTGAAACATGCCCAAGTGCTGGAGTGGAATTCAGTAGTTCAGTCTAAAGTAATAATTTATCTATTACCTTGTCTATAATTATTCCTCTTCTGGCTATTCCCCTTCTCTGCCCCTTGCAAATAATAGTAGCAGGAAGGCCTCTGCTATGCCTCTCTAATGACAAGGTGCTATGCCTGTCTAATGACAAGGTAGTTCATCTCCGTTTTGAGCTGCCTGAATATGTATTTTATAGTGTCAATACGTTAATATTTCCATGATGCTTGAAGCTTCGGTATCTGCCTAAAGGCAGTAGCATCTGTGAAAGCTGGTTGGTCCATATTAATTTTTGGACTCAGGGTATAGCTTTATGTTGCTGCCCCTCAGGATCTGACAGTGAGTGCTGAGTGATGCACCAGGTGGAATGACATGGGGTAGACAAGACCCATGGTGGCATCCCAAGTGTGAGAGTAAGCCATAATCTGTGTGGGAATGAGCCACATGGCTACTTATATCAGTTTACCACTTCCTTTTTTTTCTGTGTTCGTCCTCACTTACGGCCTCTATGTATTTTGGTGAATCCTGTGAAGTTATTGGCTGGTAGCTCTGCAGTT
The DNA here is from genome assembly GCA_025447955.1 of Psilopsiagon aurifrons. Lineage (NCBI taxonomy): Eukaryota > Metazoa > Chordata > Aves > Psittaciformes > Psittacidae > Psilopsiagon > Psilopsiagon aurifrons. The sequence goes on along the minus strand of JAOEHY010023152.1, from coordinate 36,962 downwards.
TCATTGTTAGTCTGAGACTTGGGTTACACAGCCATTCCTCCTCAGGCATTCTCCAAAGACATAGTAGGGGTGTCAGGGTGTCAGTGTGCAGCAATCGTCACTCTTGATTAGCAGGATTTCTCACTGTATCTACTTTATTCTCAAGCACACAAAGGTATTTCAGGCTATATTTTTGCTGTGATGCTGTAGTGTACCATACCTTTTATTCACAGAGGCCGGGCCTGCCCAATTTTCTGTTCTCTAGCCTGTGAAGTTGGCATGCTAGTCACATGCCAAAATCTCTTAAAAATGATTTTGCAAAGGGAATTCTAGAGTTCAATAGCAGTTTCCTGTGTTGAATTTCAGTAAGGTATCAATTTAAAGAACAAAGAATTTAACAGTGTGCACGTCTGGAAAAAATACAGATAATGGGTTGGAATACTCATAGTGCATGGCTGAGATATTGCTGAGATGTGGGCCAGAGCAGAGCTTTACTGGCAGCACACTGCTGCTTTAAAGACTATCTTTGCTCGTCAGACTGGCAAGAATTGCTGTGGGGGACTTACCTCCTACAACGAGTAAATGCCTTGAACCAGTCTCAATCACTCCCACCCTCTCCTGGCTGCAGGCTGTATGGCTTTGGATGACTTTCCTTCTTTGGCTTGAAGGGATGGTCACTAAAATGGAGAGCCTGAAGGATATGAGGAGGAGGCAGGCACAGACAAACTCAAAATCGTCTAATGGCTGCAGAGTTTTTATATATATATATCAGGGTGTATATGAGAGTTGTGGAAGGTGGTACAACACTTCTCCCTCTAAGTAAATGCCTTTGAAAATGAATTCTCACATTTACCCCCAGGAAAATATGCTTTCCTTTTGATGTTTAAATATTCTTTATCATTTTGAATCGCCTGGTATTGCCCCAAAATAGCTTACAGAAAGAGAAAAAAATGCTGCAAGCCTCCTGCTTGGCAGACTCTTGCTCTGCATTGAGGATTCAGAGGGATACAGACATTTTCTGTGCTGCCTTCGGTACATAGGCTTGTTCTGGGACCATGATTTCTCTGAGGGGAAGTAATGGGTTTGGGCTTGATGAAGGAGCGTCTCATTAGTTCTCACTGAAGGAGCTCCGTTAGGTGGCTGCTGCAGTGATTCATTTTAGCCTGCAAGTGGCATTGTTTGTCTGATTACTGGTCTCGATAGTCCAGTTTATCCGAAAACCTTACCTGAAGTATTTCAGAATAACTCTTTCTTTTCAAATGTGTGGGGTTTTTTTGTTTGGTTTTTTTTTTTGTTTGTTTTTTTTTTTTTTTTTTTTTTTTAATGGCAGCCTGTTTGCTGGCTCTGGAAGTAAAATCAAGCTAGAAGCAGTGCTGTGTCAACTGTGATAACTCTCGGTTTGCTCTAAACCCATCAATTATTTTAAAGTCTCTTCTTGGCACTGCAGAGGCTTTTCCCTCCTTGAACTTTGGGAACACTTCTGGTTTACATCCTTATTTCCTAAATGCCCTTCTGAGAAGCTGCCTGCCTTAGGATTGTATATCGGAGTGTAGTGAGGATGCTACTGATTTCCAGACCAGAGAAAGTGGGACAAACTTAGGACCTGTGAGTCTCATGAATCTTAGTTATGTTATTTCCACCATATTTTTTGCAGAGGCTCATTTGGCATTTTCGCAGCGTGCCATGTCATGTCTGCAGCAGCTCACAGCTCATGTCACAGTTATTCAGGTCATACTCTGTTATATAAATGTAATTCTTAAGAATTTTAGCATTGGCAAGCAAGGGATCTACATCTCCTTTGAAGACACAGGTGTTAAAACAGCATCTTTCTTTCTAGGAGCTTCTTTACCTGCTGCTGTTCATTTTACTCGTGTATTTAATTGATGAGAAAATGGAATAGAAACTCCAAATAGCTTGTTAAGTATGGCATTCCAGACACATCTGCAAAACCCAGTGCATTTCCATTGGTCCATTTTGGGTGATTTTTCACTGTTGAAAAACTGGAATGTATTCTCACAAAGACTATGAAGCCCAATAGAGCCTCTTTCCTCATAAAATTTTAATTAGGAAATGTGGGAAGGTGGTTCTCCTGTGGGGCTGTGTGGTGCTGAGGAGATGATAAGGAGCTGGGAGTCTGGATTATTTTATGGTTTTGAGAGATCTTTGCAGTGCTAGAACAAACTAGGATTCATGGTGCACTTACAGACAAAGTGAGAATTGTTATCTTTAATTTTTTATATAAACTAGAGCCAGTTCAACACATGAAGAAAAAAAGTTAATTTCAAAAATGAGCGCCTAAGTGGTTGTTGTAATATGTGTGTTCTTAAGACCTTTGGGTTCCATGTAGCATAGCCTTTGCCAGCAGTGATTAAAATCCTGATAAGGAGGAATGAGATATTCCAAAGAGATGAGGAAGGTGAATTCAGCTTGGTATTTAACTGTAAAGTTTAAAAGGGTGAGAAAGGATCTGTTTCCTTGGCTCTAAACCACTTCAGGTTCATAAAAGGAAAATTCCCCATGGATTTAGGACTTTGCTGCCTGTGTGTAGCAACCTTTGAATAGACAGTTTTCTCAGGAACACTATAAGCTGCCAGTATGCTCTAGAAACATAGCATATTTTAGCAATATTTATTATGATGCTAGTTTTAATTTTCAGAGACGAAAAACCATCCAGTTTTGCATGGCTGGAATTTATGGAGTAGAACTTTTCAAGGACTAATACTATTTAAAAAGAAATATTTTTATTTTTCAGGCACATAGGCCCTGTGAGGCTTCAGAATCCACACAGCTTTCAATTTAGGAGTATTCTTTCCTGTGCTTTCGGGAACATTTCACATTCCTGAATCTAGTTACAGGATTTCCCCCCCTAATTGAATCCAGGCTTAAATGCTGGAGTCATGCATTCTGGTCAATTTGTGCAAGAAGTTCTCTGAACTCATTTAATGGGTGCAAATAGTATTTATTTAGCACTGTCTGGAGCACTCTGTCTCCAGTGCATTTTGTCTCATTTGTGTCTCCAGGGTATTTTATCATATTTGTGCAAAGGATGCTTTAATGTTCATATTTTTAAGCTTTCCAAAAGGGTTTCAGAAGAAAAGCTATCCTTTGGGAAAGTGAATTGGACAGTACCAGCCTCCAGTCATGCTCAGCTGGTGTTCAAGGTGCTTTTCTGATGGTGGTCAAGCAGCAGAATTAGCTACACAGTTTTTCTTTCTTGTGATCGCATTGTGTGGATCCCTCCAGCCAATGTAGTGCTGGTGGAGGCTGTGGCTGGATTAAGGTAGTCTCAGGTACTAGGTGTAACATAACTCGTGGTCTGCTTGCAGACATCTGTGTCACTTGGAAGGGTGGGGGAGCAGAGCAATCATTTTCTTAGTGGGAGTTGAGTACAAGTGTATGGATCCTTTTCTCAAAAAATGGTGTGTTTCTTTCTTCCCGGAAAGTAGCAGAGCTACAAAGCTGGAGTTCTTGCCCGTGTGCAGCCTGGGGAACACAGAGTGCTCAGGCTGTTGGCATCACCAGTTTATGGAGGCTTTCTTGATCAGGTGTCTGGGCCACCTTTGCACCCAGTGTTCTCTCTTTTTTTCTTTTCTGTCCAGAAAACTGAACTTCAGACATACAGTCCCAAATACGGTCTGGCCTGGTGAAATGCTTGCTCTCAGTGACAGGAAAAAACAAGCAAGTTTATTCTATGCTGTGGAGGTTAGTACTGCACAACTGGGGAAAAAAAAAAGTCCCCCAAACTTCTCTTATTACTGCCTTTACTGAAGGCTGCCAACTAAGGAGCTAGCAGTGGAAAAATAGTGGTACATGAAGACCACAAAGGGATGTCAGATTGGCCAGGCAAGCTTCCCACTTTGTGTGGACAAGAGTTGCCTGCAGCAGCTAGGCAGCAGTTTTCTCCTGCTGCCTAGCTGTGTTTCCTGTCGCAACATCTAATGAAAACTGATGAAGTGCTTTTGTATTGGGTTGTTACCTCTAGCATGATGAAAGAATACAACAGGTTAAAATCCACTGTAGTGTCTATTTCATGGGAGACAAAAGATCTCATAGCATTATAAGCAATCCATATTTAATGCTTTCTGGATATATTGGTGAGTGTGGCTTTCAGTAATTTAATGTGAAGAATTGCTAACACAGTGGAAAAATCAATTATATTTATTGTACTGAAGGTAACCTGATCAGAATGCATCTGCAAGTGGCTTTCAAATTGGGTTGGTGTATGAATGCAGTTATAATGTCTCTGACAGGAGAGAGACCAGGACAGCGGCTTACAGTGTGAAATGTTAATCTTGCTTTAAATTTGAGACTTTTTTGTTCATTCCCTGCCAAAATCTGCTTGTGCCTAATGTTGTTACCTTTGCTTGGAAGTGTGCACACATAGATTTGAAATACTGGGAACAGTGAATTGGCTCTTTACTACATTTTTACCTGTAAAGGTCACTGAGGATTCCTGTCTGAAGAAGAAATATGGATTGAGATTCTGAATAGGAAATGTGAAGATCCAGAACTGTTGCTTCTTTAACAACTTCATTTGTTTGCAGTTTTCACATGAGAACTTTGCAAATTTTTAGAGTTTAAATTTGTCTTTTTATTTAATGCTTGTTTATCTTTCAAAGCATGTTTGCAACATGACAAGATGTGCTGCGTAGTAGATAAAGTGAAGAGCATTTGCTGAGAGCATGAGACTATTGTGATAAGCCTCAGTTTACCCTGAAGGGAAATTAGTTTCTAAAAAGACATAAAATAACCTATTGAAGTGTTCAGATTGCTGCAACCTCAGTGTGTCTGATTATGTCTAAAACTTGACAAAACCAACATGGCAAAATTATGTGGATGGACACTTGCTGGGCCACCTTAAAAATGCTGTATGAGGTTAAGCAGGAGGAAATTACCTCTGTCTAATTTAGGCACATCTGTCATTTTTTGACTCCTAAATGTTTTAGAAAATTCAACCTAAATCCTGATGTGCTATTGATTTCCTTTGCCTGTGCTGGATTTTCCATGAGATTAAGAGTGAACAAATGTTTCACCCTATTCTATCTCATTTCTTCAGTTTCTGTCACACTTTCTGTCTTGTTTACTTTAGACATTCGGACCTTTGTCAGGGATGTGCGTTGCTGTGTGTTTGCCATACATTGCGTACCAAATGTCCAATCTCAACTGTGAACTTCTCCTTTATGCAGGTATACAGTATTTTATGCAAATATAAATTGCATAAATATCAACACCTATTTATTGGGATAAATACATAATAAGATAGCATTAAAATTCTTATGTGCCTCTCTGGCTTGACTGCATACAGATGAAACTCCTTTATTCTGAACTTGAAATCAAAAGTAAAGAGTCTGTGTAGCAGATGTGTAAGCAACAAAGGGGTGCTGAGATTTAATTAGAAAAGCTCTATTTAAGCTCACAGTTTCACAGTAAAAAAAAAAAAAAGGCAGATCAAGCACGGAACCTGCTTGCAGCTTCTGCTGTTTCCCAATTGTTCTGTCCATAGTACAGAATTTGCATGCAAAACCAGAGTGTATATAGACAGAAATACTTGAAGGTCTTGTTTCGTAGGGTAGGTTTGAACTGATCATTTACAGGTGTGGGCTAACTCCTCCCTGCCAATTTCATTTTTTGGTCCCAGTATCTGGTTGGTTATGTAAGAAACAAAGCTGAAAGAACAAAATCTATACAGGTCCTTAGTGCTTTGATACATATTATGCATTTCCTCTGTGGACTTGAGGCAAAAGCCAAGGCAAAAGCCAAACAAAACCTAAAAGCTGAAGATAGTTAGGCAGGTACCCTACCTCTTTGGGTGGACACTTACTCCCTTTTAGCTCAAAGATGTTCCTAGGTTCAAAAATACTACATGAAAGTGAGAGAAACTGAATTTACCTATTTGAGCATAGAATCAAGCCATAATCGTTCACGCGTAATCAGTGATATAAATGATGGGATTGAGGACTGAGACTGTGCTACACAGTACTATGTAGGAAGACATCTAAATGTAGGAATGGATGACTAGCGTTATTCACAAAGAATAGAGTTCTACAAATAAGGGTTTTAAAAGGGCATAAATAGAAGCCTCCTTGAACATGCAGGAAACAACAGAAAATGGATTTTAAGGGGAGGTCCCCTTACTTCATTCTTTTGAGCTGTTGAACAAGAGACTTGTCAGTGGCCTTGAAAAGTACATGTTTCTTAATGGAAAAGAGAAGCATGAAAATGCAAGAATTAAATGAGCCTTGCAAGACTTCAAATAGTGAGAAATCATTATCTCCTTTTAGAAGACTGGGTTCAACAGCGTTCAGTTAGAGCATTTACCACAGAGAGAAAGCAGGCTGATCGTCTTCCTTTTGCATTCAAGACTTGCCTCTCAGTAAATTGCTTCAACTTGATTTGCCTAATATGATAGTCAGCTGCCATCCCATGGCGATGAGATATGCTGCGGTGGGATTCCATGTAATTCATATTAAAGGGCTGGAAAAGGAGAGTAATGGAGAGAGGCAGTGGCCAGAACTCTGTGCAACCACAGAAGAAATGACGTCTCCATGGTTTAACTAACTGTATGATGTGACGCTGGATGGGAGACCTGTGGTTGAATTTCCTAATTCCTTGGCTAGTGATGATTAGAAACTTTGTGCAGCAGAGGTGCGGGTCTTCATCATTGCCTGGCTCCTAACTGTGGAATGTGAAGCTGCTTTCTAGCTTCAGCCCTTTTGGCACCAGTATTAGTGCTGCTGTAATAGGCAGAGGAAAGACAGGCTAAAGCTATGAAGCAGTCCAAGGTTAAAGCAGTGGTTAAAGACACAAAAAACAAACACACTTGGATATTTATTATTGCCAGTTCCTAAAAGAGAAAGGGGAGACCACCTCCACATAACTCCAAGGACTAACTGCCAGGCTCCAGGCTAATCTAAATTAAAACAATTATCCTCTTAAAATTTTGAGTTTATTTTGGCAATGCTAGAAAATTCTTAACAGCAAAGTGAGTTAGTCATTCAGGAGTAGTTCTGAGAAGTCCCAGAGGAAAGCAGTGGGCAGTAACAGCTGAAAGCTCAATGGTTTTCTGTTTGGTCACCCTCTGGCTCACTGTGCAGAGCTTGCAGCAGGGTTTGCAGGGGCAATGCATACCTGTACTGATGCGAGGCCTTTCATTCTTATCTCCCTTTTTCCAATTGGCTTGTTGCTTGTCCAGTAGTGTCTGAGCATGCACATGGTAAAGCTGGCTTTAGCTGAACTTTAGAAGCATACTGGGAGTTTGGGGATTTGCAAAAGGAGGTGAAAGTGATTCAGATGTTATATCAGTGCGCAGTGTGGGTACAGCCCTCCCAGTGCTGGTTAGGCTAACCAGCCTTGTGTGTGGGTAGAAGCTGGTGTGACTTGTTGAATGGTCACTCATAGTGTGGAGAAGCTGCTTATTGTTGAAGCAATAAAACTAACAAACTACTTATACTGTTATCTCCACTGGTGCTGCCAAGGAAGCACACCTGTGCAGGTTGAATACTTGTACTCTTATCTTGCTGTATTGTCCTTTGATCAAAATGTGATGTATTTTATGGAGAAGGGAAGGCTGGTGTGATATGCTAAGCAGGTAAGGTTGATTAGCATTCAGGCAGTTGGACTAGATGATCATTGTAGGTCACTTCAAACTGAAATACTCTAACATTCATATTAAATCCTTAATATTACATAAGATACTGTAATAAAGCCATGAATTATTTCTTTGTGTGTGTGTGTGTACACATGCAGTCATATATTTAATACATAATGCTAAAAAGCTATTGTATATACTTCTTAAAATTATAAAAATTAATTTCATATCCTAAAGCAGCTCAAGGCTGGAAGAGGCCATTGGTTCGCTTAATCTAATTCCCACTTGCTCCAGGACAGATTGTTTTTCTCAAATATACCGTATTGACACCACAAATAGTGCATATGACTGAAAGATATTCTCCAAATAGGAATGGGATCTTGATCTGAAGACATAAGAAACTCAAAAACAAAACCACCAAAAGAAAAACACCTGCCTCTTACTTTTTTGTGGTAGTGTGGTACACACGTTTGTTGTTTTTACCACTAATAAAGTGTGATTTGGTTTTTTTTTAAGATCCTAATATTTTCTAGGCAATGATGCATGCTGTGTCTTTCTGTGTTAAAGAATTCCAAGATAATAACAGGTTTCTTAATATTTGTCTCAATTAAGGGAAGACTAGAGATCTTATTTAAAAACATTTTAAAATTAGAGGAACAGATGAATGTTGTTGAATTGTCTTGTTTGTGTGGAGTATCACATACCTGGAAAATTTGAGCCCTTTCATTTCTGTGGGTAAAGACTTGCTGTTGTAATCAGGGTAGGGAGGCCGTTCACCCAGCTTCCTGGCTAGTTGTATGTGAAAACATGGCTATTTGTGTGCAAGTTTAAATCTTACAACTGGACAATGTACCTGAAGATGCCATTTTGTTCTCACTCTGTTTTAAAATGAAATGCCAGAAGGAGATGTATTTCAAGCAATAGCATGTGACTAACAGGATTGGTATGCAGAAACCTTGCTGGGAGCTTTTGAGACACTTCCATTTCTGCCTGACAGGCTTGGAGTTGTGAGTTCTGTTGTTTTGGAGGGTTTGCTCTGGTTTTATGGTTTTGTCCTTACTACACTTCCTTACATTGAAATACCTTAGTACTTGTGAGCATTTTACATAACTGGTCTGGAACAAGTCTGTTTCCCCTTGCAGAGGTAAATCTGTGCATTTACAGCGATTCCATAGAGCCCAATTCCTCCTCATTTGTTGGCTTTATCTTTTCCAAAAGCAGCCTTTGCTGCTAAAAACGTGGATGTCTGAGTACGTAAATAGAAATAACTTGTCCCAAAGGGCCTACTTCCTCCTGATTTAAAGAGCAGCACAGTTACAGCCAATTGTTTAAATTTATGGGTAGCTGCTGCTTTGTAAAATCATGACAGAAGAGCAGAAAGAAAATGTGGTTTTAACAAATACAGAGTGTTAGTGAGACACAAACTGTTAAGCATGATTCACAGTTCAGACTGCTGTGTCTACTAAGTATTTAAACTATGGCATTTCATTATAGCCTTGGCTGCCTTCTATGTGTTGTGGCACAGAGGTTACTAAACCACTGCCCTTTACTCTATCAGGTTGGAACCGCCCTGCTGAGTTTGTACACCCTGTGCAGCTCTGAACTGGTAGAAAATGTCCTTCAGCTCAAAGAACAAGTGCATGAACTCTATCCATGTTGCAACAAGCCCTTGTGCAGTGCATGTGCAATTCTACCCTGAACCCCAAAAGTCCCAAGTGAATCTGACTTCAATTTAATAAAACTGTAGAACAACTTAGGTAAAGACTTGATAGAGATTTATGATGGATTTTATATGGCTTTGCAATGAAGACTTATGCTTTTGGCCTTTGTTTCTTCCTCTGTAAAGATGGTAGGTAAAAGTCTTTATTCACTTGTAAAAATGTCTTTGGAGTAACATGTTATGAGCAGGAAAAGCAAGGGTAGCGGCCTTGCTGACCAGATGCAGTTTCACTGTGCCCCAGAGAGGTGAAAAGAGAAGATGTGGGGAGGGTAATCTGCTTCAGCCAAGAGACCAGGGGTCGCCAGACAAGTCCACAGTGTTGAGGCAGGGAAGCAAAGTCAAATAGGGAAGCAAGACAGTAGGGCCGATTAGCATGAGATGTGGCCAGGTACAGGCAGAGCTGCAATGCTGCTCAGGGAAAGACCTTCCATCTTACGGGTAATTCATTACAAACAGGAAAGAAGAGGTATGAAATCATTGAGAGAAGAGGTACGAAATCATTGAGAAAGTGTACAGTTTCTTGAGTTTTGCCCATAGGATAAAGAAAGGCACCCCTAACTGCACAAGGTGCATTGAAGTAACTTTAAAATTTCTTCTCAATTGCCATGATTAGCTGATATCCTGGAGATGGAGAGGATTGTTTCTTTGTTCCAACAGTGAGATTTTAAGAGAGACTACCAGCAAGTGGAATTAGAACCAAAGACCTTTTCAGGCCACATTTGTGACTTTTGGCATTTCATAGGTCAGTCGTGAAAGGCTACTGAGAAGGGTCAGTATTCTTCTCCAGCTTGTCTGATATATGTAGGTAATAACCTGCAAATGTTGCGGTTCATGAACATAAACAGGTGTTTACAAATGGCCTATGGTAAGCTTAAGATTGTTAGTCTGAAACTGAACCCATAGAAGTGTGAGTCGGTTTAGGGATAGAAAATTTATTTCTGTTTTTCTGCCAGTGATGTAGTCATTGGATTTACATGGGCAAGAACAAAACAAGAACCTGAGCAGAACTCCTTAAACCCACCAGATGTGCAGGGTTTTGTAGGATTACAGTCTTACTATGACAGAAAGTAAGCTGATAGATTTGCCAGTGTTGCAAAACAAATACATAAATTGTAGAAAAAAAGAAACTTTTTCAGTCATCAGCAGAAATGTGATTTAGGAAGTTGAGAGCTGAAAAGTCCTATTGCAAATGTTCATCTAGTATATCTGGTTTTGAAACCCCTTCCATATTAAATACAGATGCTAGGTTGCATGGTTTGGAGCAGCATTGACTCAAGAACATAAAAAATCTTCAGGGAATGGTTATTGAGGGTGCTTAAAACAGAGCTTAAATTCTCTAGGGAGAAATTATTGCAAAACTCAAAAGAAACTCCTGACAGTCATTAAAGCTACAGAGTATTTTCAACACTAGCGTAGGAAGATGTTTATGGTGAGAACAGACCATACATCCCTGCAGTGGCTCACTAGATCCTGCAGTCTTGAGAAGATTGCCAGTTGTATGTAGAAATTGCAGCAGTGACATTTTGCAATTGAAACTACATTGTTTTCTTTCTGCCTTGTTTTGTTGATGCTGGTGCAGGACTAATTGGGAAGGTATTTAATGGTTTCTGTAGAGAATGAGTATGCCAAGAAGGAGATGCGCCACCTTTTCTTTTGGCATAGGTGAAAATAGGACTGTTCATCTAGGTGAGAATTGTCTGTAGTAATCAATAGCTTCCAAAAGTGGGTGCTCTGTTTGGATAGTGTGCAATGGAAAAATGGTTTGGCCATGCAGTGACTTTGGAAGTGTTATCATTTCAGAATACCATGGTAAAAACTACTGCTTAGAACAGGAAAGCACTTCATGTCAGCATGAAGAGGACATGAGAAGAAACCAACTGATCACTGTCTCAGGTATTAGTGGCTTACTAGACAGTTCTGTGACTCATGGACTCATTGTAAGAGGCGTGTTAAGAAGGATCTGGTTTGATCATTTGCATGATGCAGTGCAGTGTCTCACAAAGCATTTCATGTGCGTGGAGCTGGATAAGATCCTTGGCCAAATGGTGTCTGATCTCATGGGCAGTGATCAGGTTTTACATCTGTTTTTCTCAAGCTTACATTCCGTGTAGGGTACATACACCATGTCTGTGTTGATGCTTCCTGACTGGGTTGTGGTGAAGTGGCTGCTGGTAACGAGAAAGAGCATGGATAAGAGACAGCTGTGTAAACTGTTGTGAGAAGGCAGTGGGTTTTCTGGCGCATGGGACCATATCATCTGTTTAGTGTACATTGCTACAGGTACATCGTAGAACTAACAGAGAAAATAATGTAAAATAAATCCAGTAAGCAGTTATATATGGGAGTAATATTGTCTTTCCTTTGACAGGTATTTCACTGTAGCATGCTACTGAATTTCTAATTTGAAGTGATACAAGGAAGCCTGGCCATGAGAAGTGTTGACAGAGTAATTTGATTTTATTTGTATCATTGGCCCTTCATATGTGGGCCATTCTTTTCTGGTTTATTTTTTGAATAAGAAACATTGCATTACATTGTGACAGGAATATTTTCCATTGCCCAATGTATAAGCAAACAATCCCCAATGTTATAAAGAACAGAAAAATAAAACAAGGTAAACAATAATACATGACTTCTATATATAACGCATTGACTTAAAAAATCTGAGTCATTCCATCCATATAAACAAGTTATATAGCAGTAACAAAGTGCATGAAGCAAATTGCTAAATTTAACTAAGATATTAAAATAAAAAGTACTTTAAAACAATACTTTACAGTTTCTTGCCATGATTCCATCATGCATCATCAACACAAATCAAATCCTAAGGCAACCTGTGCCTTTGACAGTCTTTCTGTGTTATTATGTAAATAAATGGAAGTAATGATCAAACTCGCAAGAGGGTGAAAAACATCAAGACAAACCATCTATTTATAACAGAGTTGTATTAAAAAAAATAAAAATCAAAGTGCACTGCTGGTACATCTCATTTGAGCCTATTTTGATATATGTAGAATGCAGTGGCATGATCCAGTCTCCAATGGCTTCAATGCTTTGTTTAAGCACCCAGGGAATAAAGAATGATGGATATTCTGTTACTAGCATTACTATGACTGAAAAATTGTACCAGAATATATACGTAAACATCTTTTGTATACTGAGGAGGCAAACACTTAAATTATCTGATGTGTACAGTACTGGTACTTAATGTTTAGGTGCCAGTACCAGACTGGTCCAGTATTTAGCATTCAGATCTATTTCTAATTACAGATAAGGCATATAACAAAAAAGTAAATAAAATGATTAATAGCTCATACAGTTCAGCAACCTAACCAGTCAGAATTTATCTTGCCAATTTTAACAATCTTCAAACTCTTGTCTTCCATTTGTAGATAGTATTGATCTTTGAAAAAGTAGGTGTATCCTGTAAGGTAAATGAAAAAGTATACTCAGATTATAGAGCACATAATTCTTGATCAAAGCCTTTTGTCTGTTTGACTTCATGAAGCTCAATGCACTAGAAAACTTATTTTCCAAAATATTGGTACACAATAAAAAAGATTTATTTTTAAAACAATAAAAATGTAATTGAGTCGAGACTCATGATACCAGTGGTGCTTCCAGAGATTTATGCGTATCTGTGCAACACAGAAGGCCACTTAAAACCATGGGCCAGGCACTCAGCTGCAGTTGATAGGAGGGTAAAAAAAAAGAATGAAATACAGCCCATTTGTGGTCATCAAGGAGATTATCATACTTGAGTTCTGACTGTGCTAGAGCAGAAAGATCCTAAAATAGTGCTATGAGTGCGTGTTGGTACTGAGGAAATTATGGAGCTGTCAGGAAGTCAGGAAATTTCCAAGCCATACGGACTGGTCTGATCGTGCCTTCTGGTGTTAGGACATCCTGAGTGACAGGAGTCACTTTAGTTTTTGTTTCAAGCCACATCAGAAAGACAGTTCTCTACAGAGCTAATTTTCCCCATGCCCAGATTGGAAAATTAGCATTAATCCAGGTCTGAGCCTTTGGATTATGTTGACAAAAAAAGTGACTGCATCAACTTCCACTTTTCTACATTTATGCAGCAGATTTCTAGACTTGTACACCATAGCAGTGGAAAACAATAAGAGAGAAATTATCATATTTGCTTGATAAAAACATTCAGAAGAGGTCTTATTCTGTTGAGATTTAACCACAACCAGTACCATGCAACTGCTTGCTCACACGCACCCTCCTTAATGAGATGAGGAGGAGAACTGGAAAAGGGTAAAAACTCACATGAGCTGAGAGAAGAACAGTTTGACAATTGAAATAAAGTAAAATGTAATAATAACAATTGGTAAAAGGGGAGATGAATAAACCCCAAGAAACCCATATGATACACAGTACAACTGCTCACCACCCACTGACTGATGCCCAGCCTGTCTCTGAGCAGCGACTGATCTCTTCCAGCCAACTCCCCTCACTTTCTATGCTAGGCATGACATGCTGTGGAATGGAATACCTCTTTGGCTAGTCTGGTCAGGCATCGTGTCTCTGCTTCATCGCAGCTTCTCATGCCCCTCCACACTGGCAGAGCATGAGAGACTAAGAGGTCCTTGATTAGGGTAGACGCTACTGAGCAACATCTAAACCATCAGTGTGTTATCAGCATTATTCTCATTTTAAATCCAAAGGACAGCACTGTACCAGCTACTACTAAACTTTTCCAGCTGAAAAACTTTTCCAGCTGAACCAAAGACATCCTATAATGTTTCCTTTTAAAAAGTGTAAACTGTTTTTAGTAGGGTATTTATCAACTGGTGTTTAATAGGAAAATAGAAAGCCAGTGAAAGTTTATTTGAACCAATAGTTTGAAAAGCTGAATGGGAATTTGGCTCCATTTGGCTTCTGCTCAGTAAGAAATTAAATTGTCCAAAAAGCTTCACAGCAGATGAATAAGAGCTTGTTAGTGACTTGAATAAGATTTACAGCTTACCAGTGTCACCAAGACCCAGGACAGCATCGAGGTTATCTGGAACGCCATTCCAAGAGTCTGCAATGAATTTAGGGGATGCAAGCTCCATTTTCTTCTTTTCTTCATTGTACCTGAAGAAAATTGTATCACTGCATTATGAATCTGTAATTAATGTTATATTTTAACATAATTTTTCAGGGAATCCTCAGCAAATGTGACTATATATAACAATCAAATAGAAATATAATTACTAAGATTGTAACATTTTCTGTTTCATTACAATTGCATTATAATTATTCCTAACTCCTTTAAAACACCATCAAATTTTATGTCTTTCCTTTCAGAAATGCAATTCTTGCTGAATAGAAAACACATTTTCTAAGCAAAACCCTTTCCAAAAATGTAGCTTAAAAATTCCAGACGTAATTCTAGGAAAGGTAACTTTTTTGTGGCAGCTGCCAACATCTGAAGATAGCAGATTTTAATGTGAAATGGCTATCTGTTCAAAATTGTATTTGAAATATGCTTGTAGTCCATGTAATTGATGGAACACTATTAAATTACTAATTACTTTCCCTAACATTTCATTAAAAACTCATATGATTTTCACACAGTCTGTCTCTCTGATGGTGAACAGATAAATGCCAAGTTAAAAATAGATGTTTTTCTGTTTGAGAAGGAGCCAAAGCCACAATGGCTTTCACAATCTATGCTTTCAAGAGGAAAACTCAGCTGATGCAACTCCACCTAACATGGAAGTTGGATGTAGCCTGCAGTGCCATTCAGGAGCGAGTGGATGTATTGGTGTCCACATCTGCAGATCATGGATTGTTTCATTTACTTGTTTACTCCAGTGTGATTTCCACTGTAGAATGCAAACATAGATTTGTGCAAAGACAGTTTTGCAATCCCACAGCCAAGTAATCTAGGATCTCTCTTTCCATATATAGGAAATAAATGTCCAAGGCATGCAAGGTGCTTGAAAGGGAAGAAGGTGCAAGACTCTTGTCTGTTTTCCCCATTTATCTGATCCATAGATGGGAGTCTATGCTGAGCAGAGCTGCAGATGTCCTGCAGAGCAGTGACATGGCATATGGATTGAATCAGGTTTCCAGTGCTTCTGGGGCCTCAGTCACCCTAGCAGTACCTCTTCAAGAGCAATGGGCTTCAAAGAGGTCATCTTTCACTAGAACTGGAGGCCAGGTTTATGTTCTTGATTTCTGTTTATCCATATCTGTATGTATCTCAGATTACCTCTCCCTCATTACTGTACAGACCTGGATTCTATCCAAAGTTACATCAATACTAATGAGCAGTAGGTTGGCCAAAATAAATTCAAATGATTAATTTAAATTACTTGCTATTTTTCCTAGGATATTTGAAGAAAATCTAGTACCTTGCTGGGTAGCTTAAAAATCTGAGCTAGCTTCTCTTCCCCTCTCTCTTACAAAACTTTGCTTAACAATCTAGTTATAATAACACTAAAATAGCTTGGGGCTGGAAGGAGAGAGAGAAGAAAGCTTTCAAAAAATCCATTTAAGGCCTGTGTGATAATGCCACAGGAAGGACTGTGGTATGTATATGTAACTGTTTTGCTCCCATGTGGCAGAGTTTTTGTATAAAACAAAACATACTTGAGGGTTGAAGCATCTATATTAAACAGAGATGCATTTTTTTCTGAAATATTTGTCAACTGCTTTCTTTAAACAGATAGGAATCACTTAGGTTTGTTTGGGTTTCTTAAAAATTAATTATGCTTTCTGCAGTGACTGCGGTTGATAAGATACTTTGATAGAATTACTGTCTGTGATTAGACTGATGAATTAGTTAGAGGTCCTGGAGTACAGTTAGTCAAAACAATAGTTGGTACAGAGGAGACCTGCAGCTTTGCTGACTCACAGTCTGTAGGTTTTGGTAGGAATATGAAGTATTACAAATGGCTGTGTGAGAACTACTTGCAAATGTGTAAAATGATCTCTACATTATGGCATTAAAAATGAATAATACTCTAGTTTTTAAAGTTTAGCCTGTTGGGTTTTTTCTCTTTAAATAATGGAGAAGTGTGCTGTCATCAAAGTAATTGAAAGTTATGAGCAAGTGGCAGTTGTGAAAGGGTATTTACTTACAGGAATCCACAGCCATTAGGATACAGTAAAGACACTCATGAAGTTTGGTAAGAACATGAAATTAATGTTCACATAAAATGGACTCAATTATACTGAGACTGCCTTTGATATTTTATATAGAGCATCTCTCAGGTGGAATCGTTACAGCTTGGTGAATCTTTTAGATTTCTGGTGGGTGTTTCTGATGCTATGATAATGAAATTCTGTTAAATACAATTAGTAGACTTTTCATCAGGTGTAGGCTAGGATATTTATTTCTTCCACTGTAATAGCCTTGAGACATTTTAAGGACATTCCTTCCTAGTCTAAGAGCCCAAGATCTTTCCTGGGTGGAGCATAGTAGCAGGTCACCTGAGTTTGGTTCCTTATGTTGCGTCATATTTTGTTTGTCATACAGTCCTTCAAACAGAAACCTTAGTGCAAGTACAGTTACTTGCAGTTGTGGAATACCACGTTTGTGGTGTTCTTTGCAACAAAAACTTCCCTGAGCAACTACTGTAAACATGAAAAGGATTGTAGAGACTCTCAACATGAATAAAAGCTAAGATTGGATTGAACTAAGGATGGATTGACAGCAGGTTTGAGGAGAAAGACTTGGGGCTGTTGTTGACAAGAAGCTCAATGTGACCCAGCAGTCTACGCTCACAGCTCAGAAAGCCAAGCATGTCCTGGGCTGCATCAAAAGGGGCATGACCAGAAAGTCAAGGGAGATGATTCTCCTCCTTTACTCCACTATGAAGATGGTGAGACACTGGAATAGGTTGCCTGGAGAAGTTGTGGATGCCCCATCCTTGGCAGAGTTCAAGGCCAGGTTGGATGAGGTTTGAAACAACCTGGTCTAGTGGAAGGCCTGTAACAGAGGGCGTTTGAACTAGATGGTCTTTAAGGTCTCTTACAACCCAAATGTTTCTGTGATTTTCCCAGAGTACTAACACACTTGTTGTGGTTTGCTCGGATCTCCTCAGTGCCAAATCTATTAGTAGAGCAGGTGTGTTAGTGACGGGTATATCAGGTGCTGAAGGATTTTCTGTAATCCCCAGCATGCGCTGCTGCTCACACTGCTGTTTGTTTTACAACCAGTGCCTCCAAAGCTGATGGCTTACTGAAAGAATTTCTAAGTTTATCTGGTCAGTCTTTGGCTTAAAGTGATTGGGGGTCAGCCCATTTTTAAGAATTCCTATCAAAATTTTCTTCCAGCAGCTGTAATCTGTCAGTAGGTAAGCTTGCCTCTCTTAAGAGCCTGGCATGACATGGGGCAGTTTGCTGGTACATAGGGGTTGAGGGGTAGGTTGTTAGTGAGGAGCAGCCTGACAGGGACTCCCGGATACCCTCTTTCATTGCAAGCTGTTTTCTCAAACAGCTTGTTCTCTGCTGCTGTACTAACGTTCTTTCCTAGCCGTGGTCTGTTGTTAAGCATCCTCACTTGCCACTGCTATCAGTTCTGTCCTGGCAGCCTTCATTTTGTATTCTTCAAGGATGCCCTCCCTGTGGTTCCTGCTTCCTGAACCTCAGTGCATGCTTAGCCCTAGAGACGAGGCTTGGCTAACAGTGTACCACCACCATCACCACTTCAATGGGTCTTACTTCCAGTATCTGTCTCCAGCAAAAATGTATGTTCTCTTGTTTCTTCCCCAGTTGAAAGCTGCATCAACACGTTGCACATCCGGGGGTAGTCCCAGGTTGGTGAGTTTCTTTGGATAACCCCTGTCCAAGTTACTGGCTGAATAAACCCAGTACTCATTTCCTAAGTAGGAGAGAAAACAAACGAAACACTGTTTAGTAATTGGATACAGAGGAGTATTTCTTCTTTTATGCTTTGCTATGCAACTTTTCATTGTACATGTAACTTTCAAACCAATCTTTGATAGTTCTTTTTTTTTAAAAAAGCAGGTTAGTTACATTTTCCTGGAAGTTATAAAGAGAGGGAGTGAAGTTGAGATGCAGCAGGATTATATACAGTATATGCAATATTTCAAGTGTTATGGCTTGCCTGAAATAAAACTTTAAGCTTCCTTTTCCCCTATGTAAACCAAAGCAAATAGCCTTTGAGATGTGGAATAGATTATCATTACTTTTTTCTGTCCTGTACAGAAAATATACATCAGCATCAGCCATATGGTTTTTACATGATTGGAGGTGTTTAGTCATGTTTTTAATAGATACTGGAGCCCAGTTTTTGTTGGCTCAGTTCTTCATGTTGAAAACAGTTTCCTAGCTCCACTAATTTGGCCAGTGCAGGGGGACCATGTGTGACTTAGGATAGACAGAGCAATGCTTCCTGTTATCCTCCTCTCCCATGGAGGCAGCTAGCATGACTGCCTGTATCCTCTGCATTATGAGCCACCAAGGAAGAAACTTGGAAGCCAGAGCTGAAGTAAGTGTTTGGCAAAATAGGAGGATAGAAGGAAAGGCATTGGGGGGGAAGAGGGAGACCTAACCTTCTCAAGGAACATGTACAGAGACAATAGCTTGAAATTAGGGGAAACGGAAGGAAAACAGAGCAGTGACTAATGAAACAGAACTCCTGCCGTGGTTGCTTTTTGCTTTAAATAATTACTCTTGTTTAGTCTTGCTTCTTTTTGAGTGTATCTTTTTTGATGCTTATAGGTCTTCTTTGTTGTAGGCGGCTGTATGGAGGCTGAATGCTTTTCTATCTTTCAGACGCAGCCCTTGTCCTAATGTCCTCTGCATGGGATGTTTGACATCTGTCACCCATACCTGCTGGCTATACTTGCTCTTAGGCAGGCCATTTCCTGGCCCACTTACAGCTGGGAGGAAACTGAGCTTGAATGCAACATTTATGCAAATGAATGCTCACATTTTAAAACTTAAAACCAGTACCTGAAAAAAATACAGCCTTCTCATCCTGAGGGGCCTCGTAGACAGCGTCGATTTTCTCTGGCAGATCAGGCCAAAATGTAGCAACAAGAAGAGGACCTGTAGGTTTTCCTCTGGGGTTTACAGTCCTCCACATGAATCTGAGCAGAACAGAACATTGTATGGGATTTACAATGAACTAATTCACCAGCACATCTGGTTTTCATCATTTCTGGCAAAGGCTGCATAAGCGTGCATATACACACACACATGTGCACACACAGGTTAGCAACAACACACATTTGTAACTGTTTTCCTACAGTGACTGAAAAGTAAATCATCCATTTGGAAGCCCATTGCTAAAACAGCTGCGCAATAAGCTGCGTGCTGGACTGCAGGTGATATTGCTTGCACTGATTGCGCTGGTTGCTTTGGAGTTTCTGTTGCTTTTTACATCAAGGCATAATTTATTCTGTGCTTTGAGTATAAAAATAAACTCCTTTACAAGGCATTTAAACTGTTAGAGCACTTGTGTTGCTGTGTATGGAGCAGATGGATGAGTGAGAAAAGCAGAAATGTCTATTCCATGAATTGCTCTTGCAATTACTATTGTAGTGATTAAAAGTTCAAATTTAATGATAGTATATCAAACTTCTTGGAAGTGAGCTTGGCTGTAAAAGAAACTACTAGCACTAAAAATGTTCATTAGAGAAATGCATAGGGCAATTTATTAGCTATTTTATGTATAAGTAGAATCATCATTTGATTTAAGCTTTAAAAAGCTGTAATTATCTTTAAATGGCAGAGCTTTGTGCTGAGGGCTTTTGGTTAAAAATGGCTCTGCTATTTCCTCCTCTGCAGAAGGAACAACTTTTTTCCTCAACAGAATGAAATTTTTGCCATGGTGATAAAATGAAAAATCAGCAGCTCTTGCACCAAGCTATAGCTGTGGCATTCTCAGGTCAAACTGCTTTTACCATTATTGTGTTACAGAAGCTCAAGGTGCTATGGACATCTTACTTTTTGCAGAATATAAATAGCCATTACCTGTTCCCAGCTAGATTAATTATACCTTGAGAAACCCAGCATCTGAAACCAAATCTTGGTTTTGCCTGAAACTTGAAGGAGAGATTCTAAATTCATTTATTAAATTGCTGTATTTTTATCAGTGAAGTTTGATTGCAAACAGAGCTAGACAGGACAAGTAAAACATCTTGAAACACATTTTTTTGTCCCTTGATTAAAAATATGTATTAATTTAATATGACATATGATACTAATAAGATAGTAATATTTTAACTTACTCTCATTTTGCATACATATATGTATTTTTAACATGCAAAAATATCTAAGCACAACTCATTGTAATTCTAATTTTAAAAAAGAGGCAAGGAATAAGGCATTTAGCTAATTACTCTTGCTCTTGACAGTATTTAGACACTGTAAAAGGTAATAACATTTTTTTTGTACATCTCTCTTTAGACAGAAAGGCAGACCCTGTATGGTATGAAATGGAAACCCCTATAACAAATCTTTCTAACACTACGTTTATTGAAGTATCTCCTTTGAAAATTCAAGTTACAGAATTTCAATCATATTTGGACTTGATTTATGGCTGAGTCAGCACTTATAATTATTATCCCCATGAATTCCAAACTCTCCAGAGCCGATGGATACTTGAACACTGGGCTTTTGTTAAAGCACACTTTTCAAGGGACTTATTAAACCGATGAGGTTTTCTTGTGGAAAAGGAAGGTTGGTCAAAGCTGAATTTTCTTTTGCTTTTGAATCGTGCAGAAGGTATTTTTATTGCTACTGATCTTATTGAAGAATGGTGAAATAAATTATTTGGCTTTCTCATTTCACTTTGAGCGTGTTGAAATGTTTTAAATCATTCAGGTTAAATTTTAATATTAGCTTTATAGACAGATTTAATACCTTTTTATAGTAAGTATTTTATATTTAAACATAATCAAGATTTGCCATTATTAGTATAATTATTATTAGCAGGTATCTAAAGGGATTGAATCAGTGGGTCTTTTTTAACGTCTTGGTAAGCTTCAGAAGTTTGAATTTTGTTCACTTTCAGAACAAAGCTGTCTGTGTAAATGCTATAGTTAGGCGCTCTGGTAGCTTGGAGGATTCTCTGCCCAGTGGAAAAGCTCTGTAAATGGCCCACAGCACCTCCAGTAATTCCAATTTATTTCCTTGCTTTGAAGGGGAAAGGAAAAATTATTATTATTATTTTTTTTAAGTTAGTCTTATCTGACTTCCTTTTTGCTAATTGTTCCTTTTGCCTGTGTAATATGACAAATGCTGCGGTCGTTTTCATGAATCATAAAAGTCACACAACACATGATGGACATTTGTTTTTTGAATTCCAAAAGTGAGTCATAATGCTGTATGCCTGGATGTATGAAAAGCTTTAAGACTGACAGGCAAAGCAATTCCAGAGCAAAACAATTCAACAATTGGCTGCTTTTGCTGCATGTTAGATAAAGCATGAGTGGTTGGAACAGACTGTTTTGGTATTTGAATAGTTTTTTGACCAGCTGTATCTGAATATGAAATACTTCTGTTGGGATTATATAGAATACTGAATCACTGACACTATGGATACTGTGAAACTCGGAATCATTTCTACTCCTGTGAGGATATGTTTTACCTCTTGTTTTTATGCAATGTTTTTACACAATATGCTGAGGTTGGTGCTTTAGCTTTCTGATGACTATGCTACCAAAAGCTGGTACCAGTTTTGGCAAACTTGATAGACCAAAGTGGCGGGACCAGTTCTGTGCAGCCTGTTGGTAGAAGAGTCCAGTGATGGCTTTCTGTAGGGCTGTCTGTTGGTACTGTGGAACTGTTTTGTGGCCAAGAAAGAGCTGTTTCTTGCCACTAGGGATCGCTGGGTTGTGAGGAATTTTATCCTGCCATTGACAGGGGCCAAGAGGAATAGTACAAAAGTATCACAGACAGGTTGAGTGAACCCTTTGTGCACCTTGTAGCTGTAATGGAATTATGTTCTTACAACGGGAAGTTTTAAAGCCCATTCCTGCATCTCTAAAGTGCAAAGCCTATGGTAAAGGTTAAGTCAAACTTCAAATCCAAAGCACACACGGGTGATTGGGTGTCACATAGATGGGAATTATAGGGAAATGCACTGAAGAAATTGCAGTATACCATGGCCTGTAAAATTACCCAAAAGACCATCACTTTTTGTTATGAAAAGCTGGTAAGTAAGAGTTAAACCATGCAGCACAGTAATAATTATTCATAGCTTCTAGCTGAAAATATAAATCTGGAAAAGATGGCTGGACTTTTACAGCACCAGGAGATACAAATAACTGGTGTTTCATGAGGAGGATTTTGTTTACTGTCTCCTGCTTCCTTTTAAATTTCATTTGACATCTGGGAAGAAGCAATGAACAGGTTAGTTGTAATACTTCCATCAGCTTCAGATGCTTATATATGTTCCTATATGATAGGAGACAGTGTTTGATTTATGCTCACAATGTGTGCATGGGCTCAGATCTTCAGTGGCTTTGGGAAAATATTCAGGGTAACTGTTCAAATTGGGCATTGATTTAAGGCAGAAAGAAAACAAGATTTACTGTGTCTCACCATGGTGCTGCCAAGTCCTGTACTTCTTAGGAGATGCTTTTCATTGCTGAGCACCTGGGTAACGCAGACCCTAGCAAATGCAGCAGGAGCTCCTGCTGTGCAGCTACCTCATTTTATCAGGAATATCTCTGCTCTTGCACCAAAACTGCCTTTTGTGTCTTCTGCCTGGGAGGCCTTGCCCAATTGGAGACTATGCCAATCACTGGTGTCCTTACAGTACCAAGAGTCACATAATTCTGTTACTTAATGGACTCAACCTGGATTAAACCCTTCAGATATAAGACTTTTCTCATAGATTTCCATGTTTGTATCTTTATGAACTTGGGGACCAGTCTATTATGAAGATTGTGGTAGCACTGGAGATTTGCTGAAACAGTGCCTCCATGGTGGAAGAGACATTTTAGATTACTGCTACTGGATTTAGATGAACTGCTTTTATTTGTTCCTAGAAGTTAAGAAGGGAAGTTTTCCTACAATCAGATTTGAAGCTTTTCCCCAAAGTGGAGACTATCTGAAATGAAATCAGGAAGGACAGTGGTTCCAGAGCTTTACTCCACTGAATGTAATGGGATTTCCATTGCTGAATTACAATCCTTGTGGGTTTTGCTACAAAAAGCATCCGGAAATATTTTATAGGGAATGAATCTTTATTTGGCAAGCGGTAGACTCGTTAATGCGTCTCTTCCCTTGCTAATTTTGTTATTAACATTACAGATGTTTAAATCTCTAAGGATCTGGGGGGTCATATCTGGTTTGCATAAACATTTAGAGGTTTGGATGGGTGTCCAGCTACTTCATCCTTTAAAGCAACCCTTGTGTGACTCCACAGAAGCCAGCAGGGCCAACACCAGGGTTAATTTTTGCTCTCCAAAATGTGAAGCTGGGTAGAAAATATCATGAGAACAGGCTATTATGTGAAGTTTGTGGCATTTCCTTATCCTGAATTTAGCTAGAACTACCACCAGCCCAGTTGTTGTCATAACATCTTGGCATGTGTAATCCCAGTGTAGGGCAGAAACCAGAAATCACAAAATACCACAAAACTGCCTGAAATTATCTCTGAAGTTGAAAATTCCACAGTCTCGAAGAGATCTGAGGGTAGCTCTAAGTAAAGGTGAATTTAGGCATAATCATGTCACGTACATCTTATTACAGACAATCTTTTGGACATGAACGTTGTTGGTAGTAGTCAGCGAGGATTCTCAAATGAGAAGTTATTCTTGGCCAACCTGATAATATTCTACGGTGAAATGACTGGCTTGGTAGATGAGAGGAGAACAGCTCAGAAAGGTTTTTGATCTCCTTTCCAATAAGATTCATTTAGAGATGCTATTGAAGTATGAGTGGGATAAGCAGACAATGAAGTGGTCTGAAAACCGGCTGACTGTCTAGGTTTAGAGAGAGCAGTCAGAGGTGTGAAGTCAAACTGGAGGCCAGTAAGCTGCAGTGTAACTATCCCAGGCATCAGTACTGGATAGAAGACTGTTTAACGTGTTCAGTAATGATTCATCTGTATGATGGGACAGAGTGCACCTTCAGCAAGTTTGCAGATGACCCTGTACTAGAAGGAGTGGCTGATATACCAAGGGTTTGTGCTGCAGTCCAGACAAACCTTGATCCCTGGAGAAATGGGATGTCAGGAACCTTACACAATCTAACAAGTGGCAATGCAAAGACCTGCACCTGGGGAGGAACAGTCCCAAACACCAGTACAGCCTGGGGGTCAACAGGCTGGAAAGCAGCTTTATGGAAAAGAAGCTAGGGGAAGACGTGGAAACCAAGTTGACCATGAACGAGTGGTGTACCCTTGTGGCATAGAAGTCCATATGAATTAACCATGAAACCAGACTTTGCCATCTCTTTCCCTTAGGAGTTTACAGGACACTTTGCTATCTCTGAACACACAAAAGAAAGGGCAGAGATTGTGCCTGATCATAGATGTCTAGGTTTTGGTGAATAAGTCTGACAGGTTCCTCCACCTGTGAAGCCCCATCGATAAGCAATTTGTCTCACTTACCTATCTTTGAAGAAAAATGTTTCTCCTCTAATTTGTGCAACTCCGTCAAATACAATATCGTGCTTGCAGAGCTCTGGAGTGACAGGTCCGAGGGTTGGACGTGGGCCGGGCCCTGGTCCTGGCCCTGGCCCAGGTTCTACATCAGTGGACACTTCTGTAACAGTGAACAGAGAAGTTCTGTTATACTGAAATACAATGTGGCTTAAGTTCCACATAGCACATGAACTACCATCATTCCTAGAAGGGTAATAATTTGTAGGCAGTGCTTGAAGGTGCAAAAAGGCCATAGCTTTCAGTAATGCATTAATCTACTCTGTGGCCTTATTCACATTTCCTGTGGATGTCTATCCATGCTGAGCTGTCTGTTTAACTTGAAAGATACTCGGAAGTGACTATACTGCGTATAAATGTTAACATTACAGCTTTTATTTCACTGGCTTCTAAAAAGATGAGAAATGAATTTCAAAGTCCTTCTAAGCAGAATTATCCACAACTCTGCTGAGAGAGATGTCAAAGTGGATTTCTGTTCTACAAAGAAGTGCTAATATTTTGCAAATTACAAAGATGCATTTTGAGCCATTTAGATGACCTTTTTTGCCCTCATCAACAATCAAAATATGCTCTTAAGAATATGCACTTTGCCATTTGGTTTATTTTGGTTTGGTTTATTATTTGGCTGTGGCTGTATTGCCTTGTGAAGCATTTGCCTTTTTTCTTAAATATCAGGTTGATTTACTGTATGAAACTAAGTGGAGTGTACCTGACAGAGAAACTAATGGAAGAAAACAAAGTTTTTTTTAATACTTGTTTTTTTATCAGTTATAAAGAGGCAAGAAAGATAGTTTTGTCTCAAGTTTTGAAGTGTGCCTTGAGACAACAGAGTTAAATTCTGAACTCTATCAAACATATGTTGTGCAAGCTTAGAAAATACGTGGAGCCTTGCCCATGTCTCAATTCCCAGTCTTAATTAAAGCAGCTAAGAACAAGGGGAAAATTGAAGATTCAAATCAGATTTTTGATAAAAAGGTGTCTCGTGGTAATCATTTTGATATATTCCTATTATCATTTCTAAAGTGTTGAATACTGTAGAATATGGTGACTTACAATTAGGTAGCTATCTCAGCAGAAAAGTGAAAAGCACAGAGAAATAAATGGCATAGATTTTCTCTGCTTAATTGACTGTAGCAGATTTGTGTCTCTACAAGGTAGAAAATATATACGTGGAAGGAATTTTAATCATAATAATACTTGCGAGTTTTACTAAGTATATCTGTGAGAAAATAATAGTTTTTAAAGATGTACCAACACAAAAAATGCTTAAATCCAGTTTTTCTCCAGGAGCTTGCCAAATACATTTGTCAACAAATCAGCTCCCATACAATCTGCAAATGTTATTGTGATGGTACAGTTTGGATTGTGAGCAGGCAATGTGAACTGTTTCCAGACTGGGACAGGAAATAAGGTCCTTCCCCTCCCTTTACAGGGAGTTGCAATCTGGGAAGCTCAGAGTGTTGTAGACAGTAACACCCAAACCCACCCACATGAGGTATTTCAAGCTTGAGAAAAGCATGGCATTTCATTGTCCCAGTAAAGGCATTAGAAATTTTCATCTAAAGGTTTGTCCAGGGGGATTTTGGGAGCTTCTGTTAGTTTAGTAAATTTAGTGACCCCTCATCCTTAAAATGTCATTTTTTATTTAAGTAGGAGCCTCTTAATAACATAAAGCAAGTAGAAAGGCACAGAGGGTGTTTCTGGCATTGCTGGTATTTTGCAGTATGTCAATTACTACATGTTTGGAGTCCCAGATTTCAACCTGTGCAGCATGCTTTTCTGCTGCCAGGGGAGGACCTTACCGTATAGCTCCTGTATCCCTTTAATGTCATCCTGAGAAAGTCGAAAGTTTTTGGTGTAGGTGTAGATAGGGGCCATCAGAGCTCCTGGATCCTCCGAGTGCTCTAATCCCATGGCATGGCCAAATTCATGAGCAGCAACCAAGAAGAGACTGTATCCTAAATAACACAGCAAGATAGTATTAGCTGCTTGCATATAAATAGAAGTGTACCACCCAGGTTATTCATAGTCTTACAATTTTATTTTCCTTGCTACCCATAAAAAATCTCCCACAGTAAATATCATCATTGTTTACAGACGCCAGTGGTGAATGTTACATATATATTGCCAGAAATGACATTTCAATAGAGAGATTCTGAGGTTTTAGAGGCTGATATTTGCTCTTGTCTCAAATGAAAGTGACTTGACTGCAGTCTTCATACTTCTGTAAAAAAGAAGGAAGTGTCGCAGATAAAGTCAGTCAGGTTTTTTAAGCACAGAGAATTAGACTTGCACTCTAGATCTCAAATCTTACTTTTCATCATGAAGTGGCATGCAAATGATAAACAGGTCAGTATACCTGTCCATGAACAGAGCCTGGATCAACAGTGTTGTACCAAATATTGTCAGGTTAAAAAAAATCTTGTATTATAGGATGACATTTTATCAATTATGCCCGAACAGTGTCTGAAATTTGGCAGTTATTTCCCTCCTAAAGGAAAAAAAACAAGCCTTGCATTTCTTTGTACGTGTAAAAAGCCTTTTGCTATATTTAGTTTTATCCACGTTAAAAATGACAAGTATTAACCAAAATAATTTTTACTATTCACCATATAAAAATCACACTGTGTCTCTCACTTTTAAACATGTTTTTCATCTTCAGCAATATCAGTCACAAATGTTTCTTACACTTAGCATTTGTTCCTAATTTGACCAATATCAGAATATAATTATTATATATGTAATGTACTTGTGGCTTTTAACCTTGGAAGAAAAAACCGGTGATGAGAAAACTATTTATTTTTTTAATTTATTTTTGAAAATGTTTTTTGGTTTTTGTGATATCAAAAGACACTTCATGGTTATAAATTAAAGAAAAATGTGAATGTGTCATGCAGATGAGCTCCTGAATTGACTCTTGAAAGAGTCTCTAATTGAGATACAGAGCTCTTGTTCAGATTTCTGGCTAGGGAGATTGTATATTGTAACTATACACCAGTGCTAAGTATGAGGATGAAACCATCCTAAGTGTGATGTCATCAGTGAGGTCGGTATGCTGATACCAGTGTACTGCTGTGAGATTCTATTACCTTGATCAGGACAAAAGCCCCACTTGCGGTCATCATCATAGCTACTGGTAGAAGCGCACCACAGCTTGCCATCGTTGCGACCTGCACTTGTACAGGACTCGTATTTATTCCCAAGGAAGATGAAGGGGAATACACAAGGAGCTCCCTCTGAATTTCCACCAACTGTTGACATGGCTGTGGAAAATGACAGGCAAACAGTGAGAAGGGAGTCCCTTTTGTGAAATTAAGCTGATGCACCTTCTAAAACACACTAAAATCAGAAAGCAAGCAAAAAAATTTATAATCCTTGTAAGAACATGAGGAGCCAGATTTAAAGTAATATTTGAAAACAAGATTGCCTGGCACAGAGAAAAATGAAAAAGTCTAGGCATCGCCATTGCAATTAACTTGCCAGTAGTTTTGGTGAGAGTGAGAACGTGATCACAGCTCTGAGAAAAGAGCAGTTAATAATGTTCTGTGGAAGGTGATTACGGAGAAAGTATCTTTTGATAGTCCCTCCCAATGATGGCTTGAAATGCTTATTGAATAGGTTGAAGGTGTAGAATGTCAGTGATTAGCGTTTAGTGTGAGAAAGGTATAAAGAGCTATTGAGTATCTACCTGGTTAGTAGGTGCCCCACTAAAATATAAGCTTTGGAGTTGTCCTGGGTTCAGCAGTAGCAGTCATTTTGCTCCTTCTTAGTAGCTGGTACAGCACTGTGTTTTTGACTTTTGGCCTGGGAACAACACTGGTAACACCAATGTTTTTAGTTGCTGCTCAGTAATGTTCAGTCTGACCAAGGACTTTCTGATTTTCATGCTCTGCCAGGGAGGAGGGGAAGCCAGGAGGAAACAGAGACAGGACACTTGACCCAAACTAACCAAAGGGGTGTTCCATACCACAGCACATCATGCCCACTATATAAACTGGAGGCAGTTACCTGGAAGGGTTAGATCATTGCTTGGGTCAGGCTGGGTATCGGTCGGCGGGTGGTGAGTGATTGTGTTCTCTTCCCTTGTTATCTCCCTTATTGTTATTATTATTGGTGGTAGCAGCAGTGGTTTGTGTTATACCTTAGTTACTGGATTGTTCTTATCTCAACCCGTGCAAGTTACATTCTTTCCGTCCTCCTCCCCATTTCTCTGGGAGTTTGGGGGGAGGAATAAGTAAGGGGGGAGTGAGCAAGCTGTGGTTCTGGATTACCAGCCCGGTGTAAACCACGACAGGAGTAAAAAAAAGTATGATTTAAACATTTTCTAAAGAAAAGGATATAACATATGGAGTGCACTTTTTTTTAAACAATATTTTTTGCAAAAACTTGTAATTATTTCCTCTAAGTATATTCTTGTCTATGTAGTTTATGGTAGTCGCATATAAGAAATAACATTTGTGTATGAATGTGCAAGTATTTTCTAGAAGAAAGAAGGTATAATTATATTTAAAATTATAGTTTAAAGTAGGTATCATAAACAGAATATGAAAATAATATAAAACAAATTTAAATTAATTTATACTGCTATCTGGCAGTTACAGTTCCTTTCAAACTATGATTCATCTTCTGGGAAGGTACTGGAGGCAAAGCTGATTGTGTCCCTTATTATGTAAAATTATTTATTTAAAATTATTTATTTCTCATTCATTATTATTAACTAATAAAACAGATTTTTTAAGAAAAGAAATCACGCTTCCTCAATCAATAACTTATTATGCTGAAAAAAGCATAAAGTAAGTGTATTTCTTGTTCCAATAGTAGAGACTGTGTTACCTAGGTCTTTGGATATGTTGACTCTAGATATATTGGTTCTTATGTTTGTTGAACTATCGTTTGTATGTTTCTCTTTCTATATAATAAAACTCAAAAAGTATAAAAAATAAGTAAAAAAAAGGTAAAAAACCTGTGAAAAAAGCAGAAATCTATTTTTCTTGGCTAAACTCTTTTCTTCAGTTCTTCTGAATTGCTGAAAATATCTAATAACACAAGCTTAACAAACTAAAAAGGATTTTTTTTTTTGAAGTATAAATAGTAAGTATTAAACTAAAATATTGTTCATGCTTTCTTCTGTCACATGAGACTTCTCTTTCAGGGCCATTAGCAAATTGTAATCTACATGTAATTATCCTGCAGTGGTAGACATTTAGTCCTGTGTTTCAATCACATTTGAGTGTCTTTCATAAACTTGGTGTGCTATTGGAATGCATATCCTTCACATAGACCTGTTCTTGTTACTTCCTTGGCCACCTATGCTGAAATGGTGCCTGCTATATCAACTTCTGTGTGCTCTGATGGAGGTGTAAAAAAGAAGACTTTTGTTAGTTAAAACTGTGAAAAATTGGAGTGTTAGGCAAGTAACATTCCTCATACCAGTCTCTGGACAGAATCCATATTTCTTATCCCTGTCATAGTCTTCAGTGGTTCCACACCATCGGTATCCATCTGTCCTGCCTTCAGTTGTGCACTGGTCATATGACTGGCCTTGAAATTTAAAGGGGAATTTGCATGGCTGTCCCTCACCGTTGCCACCCATTGTGAAAAGTGCTGTAGGCAGAATGAGAGAAAGAAATGTCACAGGCAATACTCAATATCAGCAAGGAGTCACTATATGACAATAGTTTTGACAGATAAGACAGCTATTGTGTGTGGGGCAATTCAAATTTAGAACCTCTATTTTACACCAACAGTGAAATGCTCTGGGAAGATAGACAAGGGAAGTTACAATATCACAGTTGTATAGCAAGGAGAGAGTGGTTGATCTTTATCTGTGAGCGAAGAAAATTCTACCAAGCTGTTTGAATGTGGTTTGAATTGTGTATATCCTTCATAGCTTGCTCATAAAGGAAATTAATATCCATTCTTGAAACAACATTTAGAGGATTCTGAGAAAGTCACTCGTGTTCCTTAGTGCTCTGCTGATTTACCTTGCATCAAAAGTCTCAAGTAAAATGGAAAACTGCACAAAGCCATGGACAGGCCAGATTGATTTTTCCTAACAGCTACAGAATCATAGAATTATAGAATAGTTAGGGTTGGAAAGGACCTTAAGATCATCTAGTTCCAAACATGGAACTAGACATGGGCGGGGACACCTCCCACTAAACGGTATCACCCAAGGCTCTGTCCAACCTGGCCTTGAACACTGCCAGGGATGGAGCATTCACAACTTCGCTGGGCAACCCATTCCAGTGCCTCACCACCCTTGCAGTAAAGAATCTCTTCTCAAATCCAATCTAAACTTCCCCTGCTTAACTTTAAACCCATTACCCTATCACTACAGAGCCTAATGAAGAGTTGCTCCTCAGCATCCCTATAGGCCCCCTTCAGATA
>JAOEHY010023151.1:0-42233 GCA_025447955.1 Psilopsiagon aurifrons | reverse complement strand
CTCTTCATTAGGGACTGTAGTGAGAGGACAAGGGGTAATGGGCTCAAACTTAAACAGGGGAAGTTTAGATTGGATATGAGGAGGAAGTTTTTTACTGTGAGGGTGGTGAGGCACTGGAATGGGTTGCCCAAGGAAGTTGAGAGTGCTCCATCCCTGGTGGTGTTCAAGGCCATGTTGGACAGAGCCTTGGGTGATGTGGTTTATTGTGGAGGTGTCTCTGCCCATGGCAGGGGGGTTGGAACTAGATGATCTTAAGTCCTTTCCAACCCTACCTATTCTATGATTCTATAACTGCTCCGGTGTGGGTCCCTTCCATGGGGTATGGTCCATCAGGAGCCAACTGCTCCAACATGGGTTACTTCAATGGGTGCAGTCTTTGTGAAGCAGACCAGGCCCCGACAAGCCACATGTCCTGCCAGAAAATCTGTTCCTGTGTGGGCTCCTCTCCACAGGCCACAGCTCCTGCTTGGAGCCCTCTCCAGAGTACCCACTACTCTTAAGAGTTTCAGCTTCCTTCAAGGCATATTAAGCTGAACCAGTGTGGTCATCCATGGGAGAACACACCTGCAACTGGCTCTGTCAAACACATGGGCAGTCTCTGGTGTCTTCTCACAAGGGCCACTGCCACATCCCCTGCTTCCACTACCAAAATCTTGCCATGTAAACCCAATATAGTTGTTTACTGAGAATAGGCAAATTTTGGAGCAGCAGTAGGGGATCCCTCAGACACTATATTGGTGCCTTAACAGAAGCTCAGATGCTCTTTTTATGTATTCTGAATGGCTCCTATGTGGGGTTTATGTTGTGCTTTGAAAGCTACTTAGTTCGACCACACATTTGCACTGCATCTATATGTAGCTATACATATAAACTATCATTAAATTGAGTTGGAAACTTGCCATCAACAGACATTTCCTAGGGCATAATCATCTCACCTAAAATGCGTGTCTTGAATATCAAGAGACAACAGATTACTTTCTCAGATGTAGACATACAGAATTAGAAAGATTAATCACTGTGTTTGAATCAGGTTGACAGCCAGCAATATAAGTGATAATCGTGAACTTGTGAATATATGTAGGCCTATTTAGGACTTGGACTGTCTGAAATGTACTTGGTCTCTATTGGCTGATAGGTGTAAATTCCATTTAAAATTATGTCAGAAGGAATTTTCTTTGTTTAGGTGCGATTGGCAGCTATGCAACTGGATCTAATTACCGGAAATGTTGGTTTCTGTAAGAAAATGCAGTACTGGTCAGTCTTGAACTGTCAAAGCTAAGGCAGATTATCTCTTCCACATAGTCAGCACTTTGCAGAAGTGATCTTCCCAGGTGTAACCAAAACACTCATCCTATAAAAGTAACAATCTCAGTACAAGCTGCTTATACTTGCCTTTGGATCGCAAGTATCCCAAAGTTTTACAATTGTGGACATTTCTCTTTAATACCCCAGGATGCCAAGATCTAAAACACTTTTTTCAATTTATTTTCACAGTGTCTGCTCCTCAGCAAGTGCAAGATCTGTGTGGAGTTGATGCCCCTTGCTGTAAAATGGTTCAATTTCTCCCAGTGGAGAAGGAAGACATATGGGAACTCATCAAGCGTGTTTTCTTTCACTAGACTTGCAAAGCCATGAAGATTGTTTTCACTGATTGTTTTCAGTTTCTCTTTGGTGAAGCTCTCAACATGCCAGAGCAAAGGTAATTATATCTGTGAAACTCTGGTGGGTTTTATCTGTCTTTTGTTTAATCAAACAAGAGAATTTCTACAGTTCACAGTGAACAAATATATTGGAAATCAATCCCTCAGGCTATTTCATTTCCTATTACACCTGCCAGCTCCTGACACTTTGCTCTGTCCAGATTTTTCAGTGGTTATTTAAAAAATGAGACTTAATTCACTTTCCCAGATATGATATGCCATTTCTGTGAAGGATCTTGTACCTCTGACATTTCAATTAGAGGGATGAAACATCAATGTCCAACCTTTGCTTTGCAAAGACGGAAAACTTTTCAGCATCTTGCTGTTACTCACCCTCTCCACGTAAGAAAAACTTTTTTGCTTCTTACTCACCCTCTCCACGTAAGAGAAACTTCTGTCATAATTATAGACATTGCTAGAACCAAGAATAATACCATAAATGAGATTTTGCTGGCTAAGCATGGCACTCATTGTCTCTTGAGGTGATGGTATCTGAAACATTTTAATACACCTTGACACAAATCCTGCAGGAAACACTGGCCTTTTGGAGGTAGAGTGGGAGGCTGGGAGGTCATGGAGTTATCCTAGAGCATCTCAGATCATGATAAACTATCCTTTGGCACCTGAAACTCTCTTTATTTATCAGCTACAGGCCTATGATGCATTTTGCACTGTATCAGATGTTATTGGCACCCTCCACACATCATCATATTTAGACTCTAGTGGTCCATTCCACACATACCGTCCACACACAGAGTCCTTAACTGAATTACAGTAATGCTGAAAAGTAATCGGAATAAATAATTGGCTGTGCTAATATTCACCAAAGATGGAGCAAGGACACAGAAGTCCCCACTTGCTGCTGTTGTCTCCAAGAGGGCGTAATTCCCAAGGAGAATAAGTTGTTGGAATAGGCTCTCTGCCAGAGCTGCAGTAGGTTCAAGATGGCTCATTGTGTCCTGACCCCAGAACAGGAAGTCCCTTCCTCAGTCACAGTGAACTTGCACACTAAGACTCAGGTGACCTAGCAGTCTGTATGTCTGTCACTATCTCTTCTCATCGAACCTGCCGCCATCCAGTGTTCACACCTGAGGGAAATTCCTGAGTTGAATATGGCCCGTTGCAGTGAGTAATGGCAGTTTTGGAAACAACTATGGAAGATCTAACATCCACTTATAATTAGATATTGGCTTGTTCTTATAACTTTAATAGCATTACTTCCCACTAGTGAGTTTGCACTGATGTCACAAAAAAAAATCCAATACTAAATTAAAGCTTCATACTGAGGGTATATATACAAAATTTCCATCTGAAATGTGAGTGACACAGAAAATTTTCCATCTCTATAAAATAAGATATCATAATTTCAGGTAATTTTAGACAACAAGGTTGATTTTTTTAATTAAATAATAGTTTACAAGGATGAAAGTCCAGCTAATTCCCGTGAAACATGCCAGATATAACTTTCTAACCTGTTCAATAAGAAAGAAACATCCATTCTTATATATATCCTCAAAATATTTTCATTAAGTATTTTCCTTTTTGATTGTAACATTTGGAGATAATGTTCTTTTCAGCTTGAGCAACTAGATACATTTCCTTCAAGCACCAGCATCTCTCATTGTTGCTTTTGTCATCTGATTTACTTCAGTTATTATGCTGTACAACCAGTGGGTTTTCTTAGATGATCTTCCTTGAATATTTGCACATAACAATTCTAAAATAGACGAAGAGGCATCGTGGTTTGTATATAGAACACACACAAAGTAGCAGGCAGGGATCATTTATTAAATCTAATTTAGCAATACACTGGTTAATGTTTGAATGCTGCCTGTTCCTATGCTGCTCGTTGCAGTCTTTTGTTTTTCATGAAGTAGCTGCTTAGGATCTGCAATGCAGTAAGAGTCATTTTCATTTGAATGCAATCTTCTTGGCATTTGTTTTAAAACCCAACACAGTTCTCTCCAATAATATGTATGTAAAATGTTTCTGATATTCCTTTTAGAGTGTAATTTGGAGGTGCTAATTGTTACTGAATAATATATCTGGAGACATTACAGAAATTAGTACACTAAATGGATCAGATAAACATTTTTGTCAGAAAAAATCTACTGAAGAGACAGAGCGGTTTTGAGATTCATGTTATTTGTATCATGCCCTCAAATGAACCATTATGACAAGTTTTCTGGTGGCACAGCATGCAAAATAATTCTTGCCCCCAAACGATGCTGTCGCTATTTCACAGCATGGAAACCCCAGCAGTCTGTTGTACTGTCTAAATGTAAATGATACAAAAACATAAGCAACGAATGACTCTGTTTTGTCAACTTATGGAATATGCTGACTCTGATTACAATAAAATGATGGTAAAATATGATATATTGTCTCTTTATTGAGAATGTAATAATTTCCACTGCTTTACAAAAGAAAAACACAACCCCATGCATTAGTTTGTATTCTAAAAGGTAAATATTCAAAACAAGTAACCCAAATGAAGTAATTCGTTAAGCAATTATTCCTGTTTATGTGTATTAAGTGAAGTGTCTAGGGTGCTTTAAGCTTGCAATCCAGTTGAGAATTCAATGACATTCATCCGAGGAACATGAAATTTTGTGTAAGAGCAGTTAATTTAGGATACTTCTCAACATGAGTATATTTTCACAGATGCTCAATTGCTCACTAAATAGTGTAGCTATAGGACACTTTGATAAAATTAAACTGTCATATTCTAGTATTATGAAGTGAGTGTGCAGCAAGTACAGACACTATGGGTGAGAGTCAGAACACCTTCAGATGACCAATTTGGGGCCGACGAACTTTAAGAGCAATGCTTAATACTGGCTCATGAGGGAAATAGCAATGTTTCAGACCACCTGCTCTCTTCAGAATGAGCAAAAAGGCCATGGAGCAGTTTGCCTCCTTCACCGAGGACTCTGTCAGGTCTTCTTCAAAAAGCACATGGACAAAGAGCAGCAGAACAGTTTGCGAAAGATTTTTAGGCCAGCATCACTCATCCATTCAGGATCAAACAGATCTGCAATCAAAAGAAATTCAAATCCCT
This sequence comes from Psilopsiagon aurifrons, assembly GCA_025447955.1. Taxonomy (NCBI): domain Eukaryota; kingdom Metazoa; phylum Chordata; class Aves; order Psittaciformes; family Psittacidae; genus Psilopsiagon; species Psilopsiagon aurifrons. The sequence continues at coordinate 37,472 of JAOEHY010023151.1, read as the reverse complement.
GTTTACCAGTTCTTCAAAGCCTACTATATAAAGGTGGAAAGGGCAGAAAAGTTATTTTTTACACTTCTCCCTGAGCTTGGGGGACTCTACAATGAAGAATGTAAGAGTTATAGCACAGGAAGAAAGCAGATGAGAAACTGTGGATAGAGACTAGCAGGTAGGGCAACAAGCCAGAAAGAAGAGAATATGAGCAAAGATAGAAGGCTTTTATTAACTTTGTTATGCCCATACACTCCCCAAAAGAAGTTAAGGCAATAAAATTCCTTCATTTATTCCCACAAAGCCTGACCATGCTTATAAATAGGACACTATATATTTTAATAGAGGTTTGTCTGTAGGTTCTATCATGCATTTCATACTGAAGGATTACACTTGTTTCCTGCAAATGTGACTGTTATTAGTGTGCAAAGGGGTGGAAGAACAGCTGGGAGAACAATACATGGAGAAGTAGAGAGGATTCCTTCAGAAACCCAGAGATCCTGGGGGATTATTTGAGGAGTTAATTTATTTTCCAAAATAAAGGATGATGATTAAGAAGAATTGACAGATAATGAGAGTTAGAGAGGGAGAGAATTAGAGATTTAGTTCACTTGAATTCAAGTGGAAATTAAATGCGAAACTGAATTTAAAATGACATTATGAAGTGCAAATTGGAAGAATACTTGGTACAATATCACCCAACTCCTATTGTACCATCCATGCTAATCTCTTCTTTAAGTGAGAGAAATAAAAATTACAAGCTACTATATTACAGGCTGAGCAGGTGTCAGGGACTGGATTCAACATAGCTACAAATACGTACCTGAATGTGATCCTAATTATTTCTAAAATTTATTCATTAAATGTGTGGATAGGGCAAACTCAGGTGAACATATAAATGTGTATTGCATTGTTTAAAGCAAGCACAAAATGTATTGCTTGTTCTATATAAGAAATGAAAAAATATTTCTGGAATGTTTTTCTAAAATATCTGTAGGAAATAGTTTTAATGTAGGATATTTGGATATACACGTGGCCCTGAGTTTAGAGGAAGGCAAGCTAGAGAAAAAAATCTAAATAAAGTGTTTCTAATTTACCAGAAAGTCAGAAAATTGTAGGAAAGACTACAATTGACCCAAAGTACTCTTGGGTCAATAACAGAAGCAATCAAATAGTAAAATGTATATAAATGTAGCAAAATTCATATAAACTGCTAAAGCCTGGGCAAAAATAACACTATACCAGAAAAAATACTAAATGAAATATTCTTCCCCTTTCTCTAGTGGTTTTGCAACATTTTCAGCATGACCTGATTGTCCGGTTCTAATAAAAAATAGTGAAATACATTACTCAACATTGTGAACTCCAATGCATTTGGTGGTGAACACAATCCTGCACAAATATTGCATGTGGAGAACTTCAGACCGCCAAACTTCATTTCACAATTAATCACTAACTTAATCTTGAACAGAAATCTTTCAACAGTTTTATCCTCTAAGCTTGGTATTCCATAATACCTATATTAAGCTCAATGTGAAACAGCAGAGAGATAAAAGTTTTTTCCTGCTGAAAAAACTTTTTTTTTTTTTTTTTTTTTTTTTACAGGGCATTTCCTTCCTGCTTTTATCTTTCCAATTCTCAGCCAGATTTATTTTCTAAGCAAAACACAAACAATCTTTTCTGAGTGTTTGCTACTTAATTTCGGTGCAAGCATACATTCAGCATAGTTCTGCTATGCTCAGATTTATTCCTATTTCCCAGGGTATAGTACCACTGGGCTCATGCATCTGTAGCAGCCTCCACATGTTCATGTTTATCACTCTGCAGTGAGCAGGCATGGCAATGCTTAGTAGTTCTGCCCTCTCCCATAAGCTGTGTGTCATCCTGCTCTCTATTTATTTGGAGCTATTCTGATTTGGAGCCGATGACAGCATTCTGCTGCTCCATCAGAAGTCCTCAAGGTTGTTGTGGGTCGAGGACATGCTGGCCATTTTGAAACAGCATGGCATAACAAATGGAAGTGTCCCATTTCAGCAAGTCGGCATGAAGTTTATTCCTGTCATTGGTGTCACCAAATCAAATCTGCTTGCAAAAGTCAAAGCTATCAAAGCCTCCCTTGTTTCCTAGTTTATAATCAAGAATAGCAGAGCCATCTACTGGTGCTTCTTATAGCTATGGGTATGATACTAAGGCATTTGGGAACAAAATAAATGAGCCCTGAATCTGTAAGGAAGATATTCATCCAAATTAGCTGGTGAATTTTGCCTTTGTTATTGCAGTTTGGGGAGAAAAATGAGGTGAAGCTGGCAACCACATTTCATCTGTGAAAATTCATAAAAATAATGAGCAAGCTAATAAAATAAGAATGTGAGTCATAATGATGAAATGCTGAAGCTTAAGCACTGAAGCTTAAGGTTAAGCTTTGCTTAAGATTAACAAATCGCTTTGTTACAATTTGTCTGTTGCATTTCTGCATCTCTTGCAAAGAAAGCTGTTCTCTTGTAGTCCTAATTGCAATCCACATTCAGGTGGTAGGTCCTGTTCTGTGTTAGGTCTGCTTAAATTTGTGAAGTCTAACATTAGGGTGACTAGTTGAAGGCACACTGTCATGACCACTAAAGCAACTTGTAGCACAAGGCAACAGCAGAGCAGCTAGCTTCAGGCCACTTTCTCCTGTGGAGAGCTTCTTGCGTACCGCTCCTCCTAGGTGTGTCTAAACAGAGGATGCAGCTGGGAAAACAAGATATATTTGCAAAGCCAGTCCCTGGCTTTTTTTAAGATAAATCTACACTAGTATGGAAAACAAGCAGAGTGCGGTTTCTCATTTGAGACCAAGTGGCATGGATTGGCTTAACAGCCACAGTGCACTTTCTAAAGAAGTGTATACAAATATACATTCCATAGAGCTTGGCACAGAGCCTTCTCTGAGCCCCATGTAGTGCTGCTGAAGCCCTAAGACATTGTAAATTATAAATATGTGTTTGGTCAGTTCAGAATCTCTGAAATAATGTATGGACTGTACAGCAACCCATCAGAAAAAAAAGCCTGGCTGCGAGATACATACCCTGATCTATGTCAAGGGGGCACATGGAGGTGTCTGAGCAATCAAAGCCAAGTTATACAGTGTTGAGTGACTTTAGGATAGGGGAATCAAGCTGCTCTGATCTTGTTCTTGCTGTTACGGAGAATATCCTTGCCATTTGCTATGGCCTGAATCACGCCGCATATTGCCCACAAAAGTACAAGCAGGGATGAGCCAAACTGCTCCTGAGAGCTTTGTGGCTATTAACCAGTAATGATGATCACAGATCAGTGTTTAGCTTAGGCACATGACATGTTTGGGTTTTTTTGGGTTTTGTTTTGGTTTTTTTTTAACTCTTATGGGCAGAGAGAATTGCTTGAGCAAAATCAGGGCAGGCGTTGGTTAGTAAGGAAATACATTAAATACAAAGTGAAGAGTATGAGCAATTTGGCAGAGATTCAGGAAAAAATTGCTGTGAAAGGTGAGGGAAAGAAATTAAGAAAAATGTTCTCAAATCCAAAACAGGAATGGAAAGAATAAGGAGCATTGAGTAGATGAGAATGAGGAAGTAGAAGGAAAAGGACATAGAATAAGACAAGAACTAATGGAGGAAACAGAACATTACATTCACAGATTTATTGAATCCAGAACACAGAGATCCCTAGTCAAGTCTGCACTCTCAAGAATTTCCCTAATTTCTATGGTGCTTCATCTCTAATTGATCTTCTTTCATTCATACTAGAGCAGAGATATTTGTTTCATTTATCAGCAGACCTAAGAAGCCTTTTTCTACCTTCAGGACACAGACTGAAATATTCTCAGAAGCAAATCATGGCACATTAACAATGTAGGAAGTAATAGCTTTGTCTTTTCTTTTTACAAAATGCTCTTACAGCAAAGCCCTTCATCATTCCAGTGCAAGTAATCAATCTGTATTTGGCAAAATATTTAAGTACTTGTTTAATATTAGACATGACTTAAGGAGTTCCATATGTTAATGGATTCCAACTATATGGTTGATTTAAAGCTGTACTTATGCATTTTCCTTGACTGGGACATTTAAGTTTGTACTTGACTAGTTGCATCTTATTCACTGCATTTCTGAATCCAGAATCTATCACATTATATAATTAGAGACCAATTCAAGAATCTGTCACAGCATTAGCTTGACTAGTTCTTTAAGTTACAGCCTATATCATTCAGCTTCCACTCAAATCAGAGGGGCCTGTGCAACCCCCTTTTCAGAGACCATCTCTATTCAGCTAAACCTCTTTCAGCAACTCTGTGATGCCAAAACTTCCACGCAAGGGATAAGGAGGAGGTGGATTGAACTGAGCAGTAAACAGTCCCTTTCATAGACCTTCCTTCAGCCATTCTGCGTTCTGGAATGTTAGAAGACAAATCTACAGAGATATGAGGCTCATATCCCCTCATTCTCCATCAGCACCTTACCTGCTGACTGTCCTCTCTGAAGAGAAATGTGTAAATGTTCTCTCACACTTGGGCATAATAAGATTCAAAAGGTTCAGCGCTGATTTCACCTTATGTGTATATTCCAAAACACATTAAAAGTCGTTGAGCATTATCTCGAGCTTTTCACTCTCTCCTTCTGCACCAATTCCAATCTATAATTTGCTGGATTTCATTACACAAATTGGTCTCAAAAATGCAAAGATAGTGTTGCCTGAGACTTCTAGAAACCTGCTACTGTGCGCCACTGGAGACAAGAGGCTCTCTGAGGGGGTTTATCTTCACACTTTTGCACATTTTCAAATGTTCTGAGAATGAGTGGTGAAGTGTTATTGGATTTGCTAAATATACCCATACGCTGGTATCTGCAGCACAGCTAAAACATATCTATGTATTACATTGCTGCTGTCAGAGCATAGTATATAATTAAAAGCAAAAAAAAAGGAAGAAAAGCCATAAAAGGAAAAAAGCCCTACCTAAAAGACTTCTTATAATAAAGCATTCAGGTCTTTGTAGATGCATTTATATTAAAATAGGAGCTATTTATATGTCCTTATAATAGAATTCAAATCTACAAAATAATTGCCTTGGATTTGATTTCGGTATTCTCCTAATACAATAATAAATAATTCTTATTTAATTTTCCTACAGTAACACTGAAAAGTATCAGCTAAGAACAGCTTTTTGCACACTATGAATGCACATTAAGAAATAATTCTTCCCCTACAGAGTAAATCAGCAAGCCTGACTGTGCCATAGACGGAATGCACTTGTATATAGCATGTATTAGAGAACATTCTGACAGAAGTGCTTAAAAACCTGACAAATCAGGCTAGTTTCAAACCTCATCTCTTTACTGGACTGGCATTAACTGACAGTACAAATAGTCAATAAAATCATTATCACTACATATTCAAACACTTAATTCTTAGCATTCCTTTTATTCCAAATTAGTTGAAGATGAACCTCACCACACAATTAGGGCAACTTGGGGCTGATGGCTAAGGCACCTAGTCACTGATACGGAGGTGGTCAGGGTTGAGACACCTTTGATGAATGGAGCTATGGCCCAAATATGGATACCTTTTCTCTTCATATTCCTTACTTATGCTTTGTTCTGCTCAACACTTCCCTCAAAAGAAAAGGGGTGATCTCATTTGCCCTTGATATAGTTCATATTTGTAGAGATGGACTACGACTTGTTCTGGTTTTTGCAAACAACTTTTCCACTTGTTCTGCAGAGTTAACCCAATTGCATCAGACATCTCTTGTTACACTTCTTTTGTTCTTACCTAGTGAATTTTGCTCCTTGTACAAGCTATCATGCGAAGCAAATACACCACAAATCTCCACTTGTCTGTTTGCCATTATATATCAGTTTTATATTTAGCTTTGTTACAATATATTTATTGCTGTGTCTGGTATTGGTAGTATTACAAATTATATTTAAAAAGGTCTACATTATTGTCACATATTTTAATGTCATTATATTGAAGTTTAAGGCAAGCAAATATGAGTTGTACATTTCTCAGCTTACTTCTACCTTGCCTCTGATAAAGTCTTGACTATGTCAGGCCTGTTAAAAAGGGCATTTTTAGTTCTGTAGCACACTTACAGGATATAAGAGAAAAAATAAAAATCTAAGGAACTTAAGGCTTCTACGATTAAGTGATACATGAATATGAGACTTCGGACAGCATGCGGTGTCCCTGCCCATGGCAGGGGGGTTGGACATAGATGATCTTAAGGTCCTTTCCAACCCTAACTATTTTGTGATTCTATGACTCAGATGTGTTTCAGATATGGGCACTTAAATACTGCTTAGGTTTTCTTTCAAAATGTATCAGGCCTTTAATGATAAGGTTATGTTCTATTAAATAAAAGATGTAATCATTTAACCTACCAATGAAAGGATGAAGGTATTGAGAAGGAAAAGTAGCTTTCTTCATAGTTTTTTTTTTTGTCACTTGTATGTCTTAATGTCTAGCTCTAGGTATTATTTGCAGATGTGTTTCTATTATATCAGAGTGTGGTAATACAATGCTTTTCATGGTCATGAAAAATTTCATACCGACATAAGGGTGAAATTCTTTTAATATTCACAACAGTTCAGCATGAGGTGCAGCTATTAAGGATTTTATTATTATTTTCATGTCTTTGTGGTACCATGCTAACTAACATGAAGAAGGAATATTTGAAATAAATAGACTACAAGAAAAATCCTCAGTTGGTATAAATTGCCATAGTTTTGTCACTTATTTGGTATATAAACCAGCTTTCACCTGCCTGGATCATTTTCTAGCACCTAACACTAAATATGAAGAAGAGAGGCTGGTAGCAAATAAGGTTGACAGATCACTAAGCAGTCTAAAAGGAGAGAAAATAGGGCTCCGCAGGAATTTTTGAGTTTGCCTATGTATCACTTTCTTTTTATAATAGAATTCTTAGAAGCAAGCCAAAACTTAGTATAAAGCACAGATGTAAAGACAGAATGCAAGTACCACTGAATTTACCTCTTCTCAAGATGAGCTGTTTCAATGACTCACGATATGTATGTATTTAAAGGTATGTATCTCAAATAAGTATCAAATAAAAAACCTTATTTCACCTTTGTTAAAAAGAATGACTTGTGTAACATAATAGACAACCCCATTTTTTGTCTCAATGGTTTTGTTTAAATATGTGGCCTGGGGATTGCGGTTGGTTTGATGTGTATTCCTCCTGCCTAGGCACCATATCTTGGGCCCAGCATAATTGTTGCTGATTGAGTACATCCTACTGCAACAAAAATGATATCAAGCCTCAAAGATTTATAGTGTGAAAAAAGACTGAAAAAGCTGAATGTATGCTCACTGAATGCAAGGGAACATCAAAGTAATCCATGCAAGGTTTATAAAGTTATAAAGGAGATTAAATCAAATTGAAGGCCAATCCTAACATTTAAAGATGAAGAAACAGATACTAAAGAGATTGTTCTCTTGAAAAGTCAGGAATTAGAGAACAAAATGATAGTTTATAGATTTAAAAAAATCCCATTTTACAGAGGGTAATAAACAGATATTTATCTAAAAAAGAGAACTATGGCAATTAGGAGCTTTAGCAGTGATGAGATGGCAGCTGGAACAAAAACTATTAGACATGAAGAAGTTTAAGAAAAAGTCAAAGATGTTGTTTCAGGGCGAGGGAAAAATCAGCACAGGCAGTGGCAGGGGGTAAACAAGAAGGCTATTCCAAACCTGCACACACTTTTATCCAGTCTGCTAAAATAAGAACACAGGCTTTTATTTTTATTCATGTGTTTATTCAAATGCTTGAATTTGATGACTTTTTTTGTTGTTGTGGATATTACATTTAATTGGCAGTTTACTCCCAGCCTGCCCAGTACAATCAGTATAGGTGTCATCTCTACAAAACAGAAGTAGCAGAAACAATTGTCAGTTTCTTACCTGTTCCCTCACTCCCTTGCTTAGTAATTCTAGCATCATTGACAGTCTGAACCACAATCTGTAAACAAGTTTTATTACAAACCATCAAGGGTTTCAAAATGTGCTTTTCTTTAACCATGTGTGCACTCTCCTTTACTACAATGATTCTTTTGTGCTTTGATTGCAGCGTTAATTCCTCATATTGTAAATCCTTGATTATTGATCAGATTATTCAAATGAATTTTAGCCTTCCACATTTCAAACTGTTATCAATCAATTTCAGGTATTCCTTCAACATATTTAATCTTTTACTTAAGTCTCATAGTACTGATTTTGGAGCTCAGTGGATCTGTGCCTCTTTTTAAACAGGCTTATGACTAGAGAAAATGCAGAATATATTACTGGTTGTCCTGAGTTCAGCAGGAGCAGTCATTTTAATTCTTCTTAGCAGCTGGTGCAGTGCTGTGTTTTTGACTTTCAGCCTGGGAACAGTGCTGATAACACTGATGGTTTTAGTTGCTGCTCAGTAATGTTTACTCTGACCAAGGACTTTTTGAGTTTCATGCTCTGCCAGGGAGGAAAAGAAGCCAGGGGGAAGCAGAGGCAGGACACCTGACCCAAACTGACCAAAGAGGTATTCCATACCACAGCATGTCATGCCCAGTATATAAACTGGGTACCGTTACCCAGAAGGGCTAGATCACTGCTCGGGTTGGGCTGGGTATCAGTGGGTGAGTGGTGAATGGTTGTATTCTCTTTCCTTGTTGTTTCCCTTATCATTATTATTACTGGGGGTAGCAGCAGTGGTTTGTGTTATACCTTAGTTACTGGACTGTTCTTATCTCAATCTGTGGGAGTTGCATTCTTTCAATTCTCTCCCCCGTCCCTCCAGGAGCAGGGGGAGAGGAAGAAGGAGAGTGAGTGAGCAACTGCATGGCTGATTTGGATGAATAATCACACTGGCTTGCACTTGTGGGATTAGTAGTCATTTTCATGAATAAAATGTCAGTTGTCAGAATACTGCCAAACAATATACAATAAGATGTACAGAATAACAGCATAACAACTCTGATTCACCAAAATTATTTCATTAAAAATTTAAATCTATTCAATAAAATATTTATGAAGGGTTTTTTTTTGTTAGCTGATCAGCTCTGATAAGCAATGAAAGGCAAAAATTAGGATGAAAATTATAAGGGTAGCCAGCTAATGCACTTGTAAATTGGCTACTAATATCTTTAAAAAAGCCCCAACCTTTTTCCATGAGTATTATCAAAGATAAAATGTAGCATTAATTGTTGTGTTGTAGCACTTGTATTCACATTATTAGTGTGTTCTTGCTCTGAATTTACTTGCAGATTATTATTTATGTTTCTTTTTACTGGGAATAGCAAGTTTTGAATAAGTACTGGAGAAGGCTTTAAGTTATGCTTACACGAATATTCATACACGGCTCTGAACCAATATTTTTAGGCTTACATATAGGACAGGAAAAGATATCTTCAGTCAAGTCTTTTCTCGCTACAGTGTATTCTGCAGTTCCATTTAATATATATTTCTCTCTCTGTACATATATACAGCTTCAAATCTATATATATGCATCTATCAGCTTCAAATTTAAAGGTGATGAGATTATGGACTCCCAATTTGGACCAGAGTCTTCAGTTAGGTGTTTAGTATATCGCCCTTTTTGTACTTCATTTTCACCAAAGAGAGTGCACACTTAACTTCAAACATCTGGAATACCATATCTGCCCATACCTCAAGTAGCTGCACAGGATCCCATTATAGCCAACAGAGATCCAGTTAGTCAGAGGAGTTTAATAAATCATCCATCCAAAGCAGGCACATACTAAGGATGAATCCAACCTTAAATGTGATTAACTACACTGAATACCTTCTCACTGATCTTAGAGGGAGCCTGAAGTATCTTTCTCAAATGTAAACTCCCTCATATCAGTAGATAAATGTCACAATTTTTGTCTACCAGACGTTTCTAATGAATGTATCTTCTCAGCATTATTGATTCCCTTTTCAAACTTAAATTAAATTAGGCTGAATTCTAAATACTTTTAATTGACTTCTAGCTATAATTTCTCACTCTCACACTTTTTCTATTTTTTTTCTAGATGCCTAATTATCTGCACATTGAACAGCAGTGTACTAGGAAATGTTTTTGATGTACAGGCAGGCAGTGTAATAGAGTTTCCTTCAAAAAACCCTAACCAAAATCAACCATAGTCAGCACCATCCAACTCAAAGATGGCAGTAAAAGTTTTGAAGGCATATTTTTCCAACATCATTCAGATTTTCAGAAATTTGTGCTTTTTTATAAATTGGAATACTCCATTTAGCTGATACGGCCACAAGTGATATTTTAAACTGCCATTTCTTGTGAGGTAGTTACACCAAATATATTGTAATGAAAATCTTCTGTGAGGTCTCAGTAAACAAACTTATAGGCATAATATTCAGGACAGAGAAGGGTAAAAGCAGCAATTTATAAGAAGAAGAGGGCATGAGGGCAATAATATAATAATTCTAGAAACAGTAGTTTCCTATCCAAAATTTTCCACCTGACATCAAGTAACAAGAGCTGATGGTTTGCTGTGATGAAGATGCAGATTTTGATACGGCAAGATGGAAGTTTATGGGAGTTTTCCTGACAAGGAGAAGCAGCTCTGCATTTTCCACAATATTCTGATCTTAACCTGAAGCTCAGTGTGGAATTTGGATTCACAAGACACTAGCTATATTTATCTATTAAAGAGCCGACAGATCTCACATTGTAGATGACAGAAATGTGCATGTTGTTAATTAATGTTTTGCAAATAGGATACAAAATGCTAGTAAAAATCTTAGCAAAATATCAGTGACTCTTCAAAATTAAATCATGCCTTAATAGTCTATTTTCCTTTACTATATTTTCATTTTGTGTTAACAGGTAGTGTATTTTTTAAACCAATTAATACAGAAAAGGGTAGAAAGAAAGACAGGAAAAAGAAATTAGCCCACAATTTAAAACAATTAACTGTGAGCTAGTTGTGTATTTCCAAAGAAATGCTTGCTTTGGAGTAAAATCTGAGCCACATATGAAGAAAAAATAAGGAAAAACATACTGCAACTGTAACACATGCATTTTAAAATAATGAATAAGGATCAGATAGGGTTTAGTAGCAGGAACTTCCATGGGATTTAAGGGCTTGGTAAACTTCATCTCTTTATGATGATATCTTTTCTAGTTAAAATGAACTTCACCCATCTGAATATGAATTCTCCTAGGTTTGTCTGTCCTAGTTCTAATATTAACAACATAGCATTTTCTAGCAGGAAAAGTACACTTCGAACAGCTTTAATTAGTAACATTCACTGTAAAATTATTTTGTCTAAATCTGGGACATTTACTAATTTCATTTGGTTTGAATTTTCTAGCAGTCACAAGAACTTGCCTGTATGACAAATGAGGTTAGCCACAAACTGTTAATTTGATGTTGAGTTTAAACTCTAGTATATGTGTATGTGCATTGTTTCTTCTTCCCAGGTTAGTTAATTTAATAGATATTTGCAGAATAGCCTACAGAAAAGAAAATTGATTGCCTGAGAATTTGGTCATAATTTAGAAATAATTTGCCTATAACGTAAGACTGTGAGAAAAGAATTGGGATTCCCTACAGGCTACTAATGAAGGACAGATGTTCTGAGCCACTCATGGACATGCAAATTTCTCCAAATGTTGAACTTATGGATAATCCAGGCATTACATACTTCCTGTTTTGACAATTTCTGCCAAACTTCTGACTTGGATCATGGGATCTATTCCATTAAAATTCACTAAAAAGAAGCATTTTCCTTATATTGTGTATTATAACTGAAGCAGGGAGTGCGACGACGACCTTATAATTGTATAATCTCCTCCTTCAAATAACTTTGTCAGAAAAAAACACAGCAAATCACATAGATATAATTCACAAATTGAATATTATATAAACCACAAAAACAAATAAAATGAGACAAAGTAAGCAGTTTTTTTATCACTTTTCATGAAAAAATACAGTTCTTCCATTAATACCTTGATCTTTTAAACAAAACATGAATTTTACTACACTTCCCATGACTGACTTAAAGCCTTTATAAATGGGAACTTCATAGTCCTATTCCTATATAATATACCTTGAGATCCTCTGAGAGGGAAAGACTAACAAACAGCCAAGCACAACTTTATAATATAGACTATAATTTTCTAAAGCTTTCCATCTGGGAAAGCTTTGCTTTACAAATTATTAATAGGTACAACACTTATCAGGCTTATGGATAGGAGGTATGAAACAGTGGCATTCTGAAAAATATTATTTTATTGATCTATACAAAAAGCTATACTTTCTGCTTAAGTCAGTATAAAATGCCATTTTCTGCATATATATATATATCTCAACTGCTGATACACATCACTTAAGTCTAACTCCAGTATAATGAGCCTATTAAAAAATTCTAACCAAACATGTTTACATTGCAGATAGGTCTATGAAAAGACCCATGTAAAGTCTTCAATTTTCAGGAAACTGACCCAAACTCCCTTAAGGAAAAGTGGCTTCCCTCATATTATTAGTAGCCAAGAACACAGAGACTTTCTTTAGGACATGACAAATTTACTACAATAAAATATGGATATCATCTGGAAATTTTTGAAAAAGGAGATGGCTTTTTCTAGGTGTAGACTAGAAAATTACAAGAGAAGTTGAGAATTCAAGTGTTATCCTTTGACTTCCTCACATATTTAAAGCTCTCATTACCATATATTTTTTAACTTCTGCCTATGAAGGTGAAGTTAATAACTTCTGTCTTTCTGTTTTTTTTGTCAAATCATCATTTTCTTCACCAACTTTTCTTTCATTATCTGGCCAATAACAAATGCACATTCAGGACAGTTATCTAACATTGATACATTCATATTTTTAATCTTGCGTAACAGTTCAACATAAACACAAAGAAGTTGACAGCTGTAGAGCCAATTCTCACTTCAGAAAAATGGTGAAGAAAAGTAGACAAAGGCATAAGTTACTGAAAAGTTTAGTCTTTTCTTTCTTCACTTTCAAGATTTTCTTTAAACGCTTTTCAAAAACCTGCAATGCTATTTGGAAACTGACCTAAATTCTTTAAGGATATAAGCATAACTAAATGAAAGCATCTCTTTTAGCAGATGTCTCTTTTTTGGTCAAAGATACTTGCATCTGTATGGTTCCAAATTATTATATTAGAGCTAAAAAATAATGTTTCTAGCCTAATCACAGCCCATGTTTTCTACTGCATTAAAGTATAATTCTTCCTGGACTTTAATGATAAAGTCTGAAAATCCTTCACTTAATTGACATTAAAAATATTTCCATTTGAAAAGAATGGGTTATTTTTTTAAAGTATTTATTAAGAACAAATATTAAAGTTCTAAAAATACCAACAGACTCAAACCAGAAACAGTAACTTTTCTGGTGTTAATAGAATGTTAAGATTTTTTTTTGTTGTTTGGGTTCATACCAAATTTTTGTAAATGATGGAATTTCCTGATAGGAATTGTATATCTCAGTGACCTCAAGCAAGGATAAAAGACTCTCTCCCGTGTTCTATTGGTTCGCATTGCTGACTCAGTGCTATTATATTATGTAGTCAGCCTGAAATTCACAGCATCCACCACTTTCATTTTTTGTAACTATTGACTGAAGAAGATATTGTAGACAAACGACCCTTATGTTGCATGTGTACAGTTGCCATTATTAATGAGCTGGTGTGTTAAGATCCATTCCATAAAAAATGTAAATTGAATATCAGTAACATATTCAAATGCTATGCTTTTTGAAATACATAAGGAGGTACATCAAGAGTAGGAATGTACCATGGCACTGAGGTAACCATCTAAAATTTATTTTGGCTTGGAACTAGCCTTTGGGGATCTGGGTCTAAATTTATACATATGCTGATCTTGAAGTATACCCACTCCCCCGTCAGGATGGGTGCATGAAAATTATTCTGCCTGTGCAAGCACATATAACACACCACCTGTGGCTGGGTAGGGCCACATGGCATTCTGGAATGAAAACAACCCTTTCCACATATGCATACAGGACTTAATACAAATTTCTTTTCTCGGACTGAGATCAACCTTTCTGCACCATTCTCCCGCCACTTAATTTCTCAGATTAATATAAAGTTATTGAATGGTCTTGCACCTTACTAAACAGCCCAACTCCACTCCTAAATGTGAGATGACTTCAGCACCAGAACAAGCTATACACATTACTAAGAAGTCAGGAGCATGTTTAACACACAAGCCTCGTTGCATCCTGCTATGTCAGAGGCACCCCAACTGCTGCAGAAAGGCAGCGCTAACCCACCTCAGACTGATGGGGACAGCATATTGAAAATGACCTGCAACTGCAAGTCCACTGCACAAACAAATAACAGCAAAAGTCACTGCACAGGTAAATAACATCAAAAGCCCTTTACATTCAGAGGAAGTAAATTGCAGATAATCTGTGATTCTGTGATTTTGAAGGGACTGAAAACTAAACCACTTGTCCATATTTTACCACAAGGCCATGTATACATTTGTGTAGCAGAGATCACTATACAGTCAGCCACTGCTCACTAACACTAAAGTGCTGGCAATTCTGTGTTTCTGAACTGTGTGTGATTGCAGGTTAAGTTGAAGAATGACAAAAATTCTGAAGGCAAAAAGATACCACTGTGCTGTCAAATTTAAGTAGATAAATTAAGGAAATGTGAAAAACAGTAAAATGACACTTCAGTTTCTTTCCTTTCAGAAGGGAAGTGCATGTATCATTTTTTAAAAGTTGAATGAAAACTAAAAAATGCAGGACAGGCTCTTTTCATGGGTTTTTTTTGTTTGGTTTGTTGGTTTTTTGGTTGTTTTTTTTTTTTTTTTTTTGACAAAATGGAGCTTATGTGTTGGGGCAAAGCATAGTCTAAGTGTACCTCTTTGCATTACCAGACAGATATTCTCTTTCTAGGTTAAAAGCAGCAAGACTGAGAGACATAATAAAAGCACTGATATGACTAAATCCAGAGGCCATTAGATTTGGCAACTCCCTGTTTGCAGTGACCCAAATCTAAATATGTCTTGCAGCAACTCATTAGGAAGAAAAGCCTCCTGGTAATAACAGTCCTTCACGGTACACCTAGGGGGAAGGTGGCTGTGACTCCACAAACCTGATAATTACTGAATGATCTTTTGAAAGTTAAATTATCATGCTTCAGTTAAATTTTATCTGCATTAAAATGATGCATAGTAAAGTCCTCAGAGATCAGCTGAAGAAGCTCACTGTATAAAAGTATTTTAAAACGTATACATTTCCAGATGATATCCTGCTTTGCATCAGTAACCCACGCTAGACAGGGTTACTACAAAACAGGATACCATTCTCAGTAGTTTTATTTGTTTCAGAGCTGTTGTATCATGGTAACTAATCTTCTATTTCCCTTTCACCATATTCTCTAACAGCATCTCTAACCTGCAACACTGTTTATGTTAAAAATAAAACCAAGAAAAACCCAAAACCCTATGGTGATTACAGTTTTGCTAATGCATGTGAAAATAACTTTCTGTCAAAGCATGTGAAAATAACTTTCTGCCAAAGCATGTGAGGTTTTTTTGGTTTTTTTCCCCTCTTTTCTATTCCCCAAGTAGCTCTTCCAAAAAAATATTATTTTTAGATGGACAGATTTTTAGATGAGTGCACTTTGCATTTTTAACACACCAAATAATGAAGGGATTTTCTACAAGCTGAGAGAATATTAAAAGCTTTTAGTACATCCTTGCAAGAGGCTTCAAACCCATTGAGTATACTATTATGATCACTGTTCACTCAGCACTCACAGTCTTTAGCTCATGAATAAAGTAATGCCCTGAAATATTCTCAAGAGCCTCATTGCATTTCTGGCCATGAAGTCTACTATACTTATCCCAGTGCCTCCATCTCTCATCTTTTAAGGATCTTAATAAATGTCTTAGAGAATCAGGATGAACTGCACTGCTTTCCAAGCAAAGAAACAGAAAAAAGAAGAGGAACAAAATGCAATATAGTGATAGATATGCATTTCTTGGTATGTTAAATATGTTTGCATTAATAGTGTAATGTATTAGAGGCATGAAGTTGGAAAGTCAAGCATGCTTGGTTTGCGATATCAGAGACTAGGAAAGAAGTGGAATGAATTACCATTCCTCTGATATTGAACAGACCACAGTGAAATATTTGACTCAGGCTCTATCATTGATATTTGCTAAAAAAACCAACAACAACCAAAGAACAATCCAACCAACCTTCTGGTCTACCTTCGGGCTCACTGTATATAGGTGACCTGAGACCAGATCCAGTACTGTACTTAAGCACTTAAAAGGCAATTTGCAACCGTATTAAATTTCTTCATCTCCATTAATGACACCCAGAGTCTAAAGTTAGCTTCTAAAAAACAAGGCTTACCTCCTGTAAAGCATGTAATGCACAAATTCAGAACCTACTTGCCCTCATTTTCATCTTTACTAATAGAACTGGACAGTTAACCACAAAGGACAATTTAGTCCTATGATCTGAATTACATTGTAGCAGTATATATTCCTCTCTACTGACTACAGACAATACCTAGATGGACAGAGAATTTCAGTTAAGTGTTATACACAACATGTCTTGACCTGGAAATCCATATGCAAGCATAAAGGAGTTCATGTCTACTGGCTACTATTCTGAGCTGGGTCTAAACTCCAAAACAAAGCCAAAAAGAAAACTAGCTGGCAGAAAGTACATTAGAAAGGGAATTAAATCCTGACATCCTTATAGCTGAAAAAGCCTAATCAATGCATTAGGAAAAAGTTTTCATTAGGATAGAAACTTAACAACAGCTGATAGAAGCAATGTAAATTTGCGGATGAGAAGGCAAGAGGTAATTTGGACCTTGTCCTATGGAAGAAGGTGAATCAGCAGACGAATGGTGACATTTAATAATGAAAATGGTTTTTTTTTTTAACTATTTTTGTCCTTCTCTCTGGAGAAATTGTAAAATTATATTGATATTTTTGTCAGTTTAAAACAGAAGTATGAAAAAAAATCAGCCGACAAGTTAATGTTTTTTAATAAAAACCTAACTCCTTTTTCAAAAGAGAAAATAAATAATATCAAACCCTACTACCTTCGCTCACCAGTATTTAATTTGTAAGCAGACTTGGTAGAGTTTTAAATGAAGCTATCATGAATGTTATGTTCAGGTTTCACATTATTAAAAAAGCACGGAGAGCATAGGAAAAGAACAGTAAATGCCATTTTTCACTCTGACAAAATCTGAAGTCTTGCAGCCTTCTACAAGGGAAAATTTGGTCTGACTTCTAGGAGTCAATATACTTTAATGAAGTGAGTATCATTTCAAACTGCAGTTAAGGTGATAATGCTTTAAAATATTCTGAAATTTACTACAGCATTTAACACAATGAATTTGGATCTTTCATGCAGTCCAACAATGTCCTGTTTTCAAGACAAGCTGAACTTTATGACCACACTACCATTTCTACTTGGCAGAATGATATACTTATTTCAATGAAAATATTTCAAGCATGTAAAAAATGAATATTAATATAAGCGCTATTTCACCACTATAGATTTTAGTTTTCTTTTAACATTGATCTGTAGTTCCTATGTCCTTCTTTTTTTATATTACTCCAATCCGGTTAAGAATGGTAGACAAGCAAAATGTATTTAGTGGCCCACTGTTTTTCCTTTCTCATTATATCGAAGCATTGTTAAAATATTAGCAGGTCCTACATATTTACACTGAAAAAGAAGGTGTTATTGTCATCCTATGCAATGGCAAAAAACTCCGACTGAAATAATGAACTCAACCAAATGCTTCACTCTGAGATCAAGATATATTAATATGGGATTTTTAGATTAAATTCTCTGCCCCAGTTAGCTTATTAGCCAGTTCATATTTATATTCACTGCAGCAAAACCTGTTCCATTTATACATCTGCAAATTCATGAACATTTATGCTTCAGGAAGTTTTTAAAAAATCAGATCACACTAATATGTAAGGCATAGTTCCTTGGTTTAGCCAGTTACGGTCTAGTTTCTCTATCAAATGATCATAATAAATTAATTACCTTCAAGAAAGAAAATCATAATCACTTTATTATCCTTCATGTAGGTTTTTCTCAAATGAATACTGTGTTTGTCTTCCATATAAAGCACATGCTTCTTGTAATTAAATAATATGACGAAAATTACTTAAAATATATTTCCTGTCTTAAAATAGAGTATAAAAACAGCTAAAGAGGTGACATTGTGCAAACATTACAAAGCATTCATGTAGCCATCACCATTTTCATCTACAATCTATATGTAAATGTCTTCACCTTGTTTATGGGTGTTTCATAATTGCAAGCTCCTATAATATATTTTGCTGTTATTTTTGAAGCATTGTGAATAGCCCTACAATCACTGTAAAATTATCTATGGAGGTGAGAAGCATCTTTCAAAGCTCATTATATGCTGCTTTATGAAGATATGTATTAGTCACTACATTTCTGTTTTCTTTTTAAAGCAATAATATGAACCTGAAAAATAAATCACTTTTGCCTGTATTTCTCTAGAACTTAGTAATGTTATAAACAGCTCCAAAGAGAACTGTGATTGACTGAATTTGGAGGAGGATCAGTTCACTTTAGCTCATATAAATCCATGAAATATCACCAATTGACTTGTTTTATCATCTTGTGCGTGCTTACACTGCAGACTTAATAGCACTTTATGCTATTGTTTACAGCCTGATGTTACTTCGCTTTTACACCATATGACTCAACTTCCACACATTTCTGTTCATCAAGCCTACAAGAGGGTATATGCCAAACTAACAGCAGCAAATCTGCCAATGGCAAGATACTAGGCAAGTGTTTTCACATATGAGGAAACAGCACAGGCATGCTTAGCTTTGCTGAGCCCACCTTTTAGAAATATCTCCAGTGAAACAGAAAATACACAGTGAATCTTTAGATATGAGGCATACACAGCATCAATACACATTATTGAAAAGGCACACTGATTCTTTTTGACATAGCTTAAAACTGCACATGTATTTGACTGCTACTACTGGAATCGCTCTAGTATGAAGTGCTTTGGCTCTGTTTACATATTCTTTGTGTAAGCACACCCAAGTAACCCCTCAGTAGGCAGTATGAGTCTATGCAGGTGAAAGCAGCATGAGCAAATGATCACTGGGAGGGAGGTGCAGCATCATTACATGTGTGACTACACCAGGAATCACACCTTCACAGATGGCATGCAAAGGAAGTAATGTCTTATGACCATGACTGCTGAGGTACAGAAAATAATTTCAGTCCTCTTAATGAATAATAATTTTAAAAAACAGTCCAAAAGCTTGGTTTAGCTGTTCAGCTGAGAGAGAAACTAATCCAAGTGTTTTTTGTCCTCAGGAAACCAGAGGTTTTCCGACATATGAGAAAAAGATAAAAATACAGAGCTAAAATTATAAAACTAATAAAGTAATTCTCATAACAATTAAAACTAAATTCTCATAATAAAACTAATTCTCATAACTTTTGATATCCCTTCTTCTTCTCCAACAGTGTTTGCTTGTAATGATTTTACTTTACTACTGTACTAATTCACAGCATCTTGGATACTTTCTGTTGCTCCTCTATCTCATAAAGAAGATAGAATTGAAGAAAATTGAAAGCAGGACAATATTCAGAGTAAAAAAAAAAGGGGGGGCGGGCATATGCTTTCTAACTAAGCTAGGATTCCCTTTTTAAAATTAAATAACTGAGGGGGATATGGTACAGGTCTTCAAAATCATGAATGGCATTACATAATAGTGGTCAACTATTTTCACTCTCTTCCAAGACAGAAACAATGGAGCATTGGATAAAGCTAACAGAAAGCAAGTACCAGAGGAGCTGGTTCTCCATATACAGGTCACTGAGCTGTCTAGGTCCTTTTGAAAGATTGTGGTTGGAACTGCAGATAAATTTTGGTAACACATGAAAAGGCCATCTGCTGTGTTAAGGGGTTTTGAACATAAAAGTCATGCTGGAGCTCAGAGAGCCCCAGAACTGGAAATAGTTGAGTCTAGAAAACATTAAATGAATGTATCATCTGTGACTGCTGTGCTTTTGTACTCTTCTTCAGGCATCTACTTTTGTCCATTCTCAGGAGAGAGATTGGCCTGATTTTTGTGATGGTCTTGGATATTTTAATTTCTTTTTTTTTTTTTTTTGTCTGATCCAGGCTATGTGGCCATTTTTCTATGTTTTGTTTTCATTCTATTTTTCAATAAAAGGGAGGAGGGTGCAACCCCTTATTGCTTGGGCCTTTCTGACTTCCTTTAATGGAGATGTAATTTAGAGCAAGTGTAATTTCCATTTACCTTCAACTAGTTTTAGAGAGCTCTAAAAAGGTTTTCAAAGGAAAAATAAAATGCAGCATCTTCAAACAAGTCTTCTCAAAGAGCATTTCTGGTCATATTACAGTAGCTAGTCTTTCTCAGTCTTTACTAAAGGGCAATATAATTGGCTTCAACAACCCATTTTTTTTGTTTAAGGATGTGATTCATGATTTTGAGTAGCAATGACTTAGAAGATTCATATCTCCCTTTTAAAAAATAGATCACTAATATATATATATACAAAACTAGAAAGCTATTGCCTTAATGAAATCACCCTGCAAATTGATTGCCTTCATAAACTTAGAGGATTTTGTCCTACAAGCCAGGACATAGCAGAATCAGGGTTCCTATGTAATATAGATAGACGAGAAGTGACTTTTTAGACAAAAAATAAATTTGAAAGCTATGAAAGGGTTTGTAAGACAATACATCAGAGGAGAAAGAAAGTTCTAGCTTACTGATATATTTGAAGTTGTAAGAGATGAAGGTCCTGTGTAGGATATCCGTTCTTCACTGTTACTGCAGCAATTATGACACTCTTTGACATCATGGAATTAAGCCAGAAAAGGAAGGCAATGGTCTGTCTCAAATTCCAGTAGTGTCTGTGTCTCATTTAAAGTATGAAAAATATTTAAATCATTTAAAAAATGCTTAAGTTTCCAGTAATAACTGAAATAAATGCTCAGTAAGACTTCAATTTTTAACAATTTTGGTTAGTTCAGGCTATTATGATTGTTTTTCTGGAGGATTTTTTGCTTTCCAAGAAGTCAGAAAAGCTTTATAGGGGGCACATTATCAAAGCTGATACTAAAGCTATTAGTCACTGTTGCACACCAAGAAACATGGTTTAATAAATAGCTCAAGATAACCTTGTTAAATGAAATCTAACAAACAAGGCTTAGATTTCATTTATGTTTCAGAAATATTTTCTATTTTAATAGGTTCCATGGGTTATAAACGATACACTGATTTGCTGCTGTCAGTCTAATTCTGAAGGACTAAGGAAAGGCTTGTTTGCACGATTTCTCTGCTATTGTTCACATGCTTGGCTTCAGCTTCTTTGCAGCCTAGGCTCTAAATTTCTGTATTGCTCTTGATTAAAAGAACATGCTTATGAAATTCTGTGCAAGTTACAGATGTACATCGTTGACCATGAACAGCATTTGCCAATCAGAGCATTCTTTTTCACAAATTTGCTTTTTACATTGGATCCATTACAATTACTCCAACAAGACCTTTAAGAAAAGTGAGCATTTAGGAGTCCACTGCTCCCTGCCTTTACAAGTTATAATTCATCAGTGTACCATGAAAGGCAAAAACAGCACTCTGTTAAATCGTGGTGATAAACTGAAACCAATATGTTGAGAGCTAGTGGCATAGCCTCACTAGACAAAAGAGGCTGTTATGATTATAGCTGGGCTTGAAATCTCTCTAAGATAAAGATAGGCTGAGAAGGTTGGGGCTGTTCAGCATGGAGAAGAGGAAGCTGCATGGAGGCCTCGTAGCAGCCTTCCAATATCTGAAGGGGGCCTTTAAGGGCGCTGGGGAGGGGCTGCTCATTAAGGACTGTAGTAATAGGACCAGAAGTAATGGATTCAGATTTAAATAGGGGAAGTTTAGATTGGATATAAGGAGTAAATTCTTTCCTGTAAGGGTGGTGAGACTGGGCTGCCCAGGGAAGTTGTAAATGCTCCATTCCTGGTGGTGCTCGGGGCTGAGTTGGACAGGGCCTTGGGCAGCACGGTTTAGTGTGAGGTGTTCCTGCCCATAGCAGGGTGGTTGGAATTCGATGATCTTAAGGTCCTTTCCAACCCTAACTATTCTATGATTCTCTGATCTGCACTTGAAAGGTAGCTTCTGTATTTCACTGAAATATCTTTTTACCATGTATGTGGAGAAAGAAGAAATTATCTCAGGAAACACAAGAAAACCCCCCAAAAAATACTGTCTGATTTCCTATGCTTACCTTTTGTTAACCTATTTATTCATGATGTTTCACATCCTTTACCCTTCACTTCTAGTAGCAGCACCCCAAAACTCGCTTGGACATTTAAAGAAAGAAATATCTTTTTGCATAACTAAATTACACTTCTCCTAATTCTTCTTTTCCCA
Organism: Psilopsiagon aurifrons; assembly: GCA_025447955.1. NCBI lineage: Eukaryota > Metazoa > Chordata > Aves > Psittaciformes > Psittacidae > Psilopsiagon > Psilopsiagon aurifrons. The sequence goes on along the minus strand of JAOEHY010023151.1, from coordinate 15,007 downwards.
GTACTCCAGATTATTTTACTACAGATTTTCTTCTCTCCTAAATGTCATCGAAATTGAATCAAAAACCTGACAGAAGAAATGAGGAATGACCTCTATTTTAATCTCCTAACTTCAGTCATGAAATGCAAAAATACTATCAAAGGATTTTTATAAAGGCCAAAAGTATAACAAAAACATTGTATGCCTTTATTATTATATTTGTAAATATTTTGCTTTGCATGTTACTAGCTATTCTGCATTAGCAAAGTCAGCCATGGAAGAAACATCCCATGGATTCCACAGGAAAAGCTAAGAAACATTGTCATTTAGTGTCTAAGAGCATTCCTCTCTGTGAAGTACTCTTCAATTCACTATTATAAAAACTTATAAAAGCACTAAAAAAAACATGTTTTTTGTAATACATGGATAGCAATAATAGCAAATACTTAGCTACCGAAACACTCAACTGATGAAATCCCACCTACAAGCAGTTAGACTGCTGTGCATTCTCTTTCATTTTATCTTCTCTATTCCCATGTTGGAGTTCTTTCCTCATTGCTGAGTGGTATTTTTTTTCAACTCTTTCTGTTTAGACACAATCATCTAGTTCTATTAGTAGTGTTTAGCAAAATAGTGAACTACAACTATCAGATTTTGTGAGAAGCATCTGACTTCCTTGAGGATGGCAGGTGATAATTTTCAGTGTAATAGGAGCACAGCAGTGGAAGCAAGCTGAATCTGCTTACGAACTGCTGAAGTCTTCTTTGTCTTAGGAGAGGAAGATGAAGGCTTAAGTCAGACGTTTGCCTTGTAAACTGCTGTGCAACTTTATGACATTACTGCCACCCACTAATTTGTTGCATCTCTTGTCTTTGAAACTTGTGTGAGCTCAACCTGACCCTCTTCATTTAAAATCAGCTGTGGTAAATTGCATATTTGAACTGATGTTTTGAACGTCCTGGCTAAGTCATTATCCAACTGTCAAGAAGTGAGGAACTTCTGGAGGCATATTCAACACCTCCCACATCAGTGCAGAGGAGGTTATCTCTATTTGCTGTCGCAGTGCCATAGCTTTAAAAACAGGATCATTCCTACCATTGTCATGGCTTTGTGAATGGCTTTTGGAGTAGACAGCTGGAAACCTAGCAAGGTAATTAAAACACTCCTTTAGAAATGAGAATAGTAAGCTGAACCTTTTCAGCCTGAACAGAAAACTGAACTTGATTTTTCCCTGACTTAGTCTTCTTGGATCACAGACAGCAGGGAAGCTTCCTTTTGAATCTGAGGTACATGAATACAGCAAAGGAAATGCATACATCAGATGCATATTTCTTCTTCTACACGGCACCTTGGAGTCAAAACACCTAAAAATGAAGTATAGATGAAGTAAAGATGAAGCTGCTACATTCCAAACAGCTTACTAAGCTGCTGCATTTTTGTTCCTTCTACCTTTTAATCCCTAATTTTGTATTTCTCTGAAGTTTCTGGGTATTCCCAGAAAGGAATCAAATGGAGAGAGAAAACTATCAGGAGGGAAAGGGCACAATCTTGCAGACATATGTTATGTCTGCAAAACATATGTTATGTGGCAAACACATCACTTCATCTAAGGAAGCTATGTCCTATTGGAAGCAGACAGCATTCCCCAGTGCTAATGATTACTCAGAACCATCTTTATCCACCACAGGCATTTATACCTATGCCATAAATGTGGAGGTTTTCTAAATATTAAACTACTAAAACTCCAATACCATCTCCATAATTAAGATTTCTTCAGTAGCTTTCTCCAAGGACTCCAGCCACTGAACTAAGATACTTCTCAGGATAGAGTAGAAGTTTTCAATAGACACATTCTCTTTGATAAAGCTTAATCCATTTTTTCTTATGTAACAGACAGAAAATGAAATAAAGCGCATTACTCTAAGAAGCTTTATCTCTGCAGACCATGACATTTCTTAGATTTCTGAAAAGGAATGTTTCTTTTCAGTGGAGTATGTGAAAGATGTATCTGCCCTATCACTGCAGTTCAAATGGGATGGGTGTCATACCAAATCATGAAAAAAGTAGTATTGTAAGATTGTCCTGCTTTTATTGGCAAGTTAAGAACTAACAACACAGAAAGAAATAGAAGGACAACTGAGAGTAAAGAGTTTGAGACACCAGCCCGTGAAGACTTGTGCATGTTAACTGAGCTGACCTAATGTTTTTCAACCTTCAGTTTTTTGCACTAACCTCTTAGCCATCTTGTATCTTCTACTCTGATTGTGACATTCAAGAGGAAAACCTGTTCAAAAATGAAGAAAAATACCTGTGTCTCATTTTAATAGCAGGTTCATAGTCGCTGTACATTCTCTGTTGTTTTTAGAGTACAATATATTTAATAGGGTAGTGTAAAATCCTATAGGTGGGCTATATAAGATATCTAAGATTTCTAAACCAAAAATTTCCATCTGGTAAAAGAATTCCTCATTTGCAGCAAACTGAAGGACTCAATCCTGGCAAATCTAGTGACAAATAGGTAATCCAGGATCACAAACACGAAAAGATATAGGCTTCTAAAAAGGGAATTTCTACACAGGAAATTCTAAATTTTCCTAAACCCTGAGTCCTGACCCTTAGCTATCACCTAGCCTGTAAGAGTGCTTTGGCTGTGACCTTCAGGACTCCCAGCACCTTCAGATTTGAATGCCACAGGCCCACTAGTTGTTTCAGTTATGAATAGGTAGTTCTCACCTAAGCACTCTTACCTTATTTTTCCCTGTCCTCTAGTCTCAGACAGCTGCATGTTAAATAGGCATGGCCTGTTCGTACAAGCTGGATCCCATATGACAGAGCAAGTGAAAAGTGATGATTGACCCCAACGCATTGAGTGTGCTCATACCCAGTAATTAGTCTTTCTCAACATGAATCATGAGGGGAAAAAGAGATGAGAATTGCCTGGAGTGATGCATACTGAGATCACTGAGATTTTGAATGGCGAATCTTAATTTTGTCAAAGTGAAATGGGCTTAAACTATTTTGAAAATACAAAGTAGACTGAACCTGCCCCTGATCTCTCCCCTCTGTGTGTACACGCGCCCAATAAATATTCAGGTTTTCCAACTCTTTTTTATCAATTCACTGCAAATAAATTACCTGAGAAGGAAAAGGTAAGCTTTTTTTATCCACATGCTGCTCTTGTATCAGATAATTTTATTGTACATTGGTTATTTTCACCCTGCAAAACACCTGATACCAATTTTGGTTGGCATGCAGAAAGCTAAAAAATTTCAAGGTGCAAGTTTCTTGTTTCATAAAGGTTTTAATAAACAATGACGAAAGCATAGTAAAACTGTCTTTGGCTCATGTAAGTTCACTAATAAACCAGATGTCCTATGAATAAGTCCTTAGGGCCTAACATGCAAATATTGATGGTGCTAATAATCACTGGACCCTACTTTCTATAATTGCTTTTACCTTCATTATTTTAGATTGTCTCCCATAAGCAATACATTTTCCACTATGAAATCTGACACACACAATGCAGCACATATCAAGGGTTCAATGGCCTGTCTTTCAATAAATTGAATTTAATCTCTTTTATGATTCTTAGAAAGGACCGGAAGATAATAAGACGATGGCAATAGAACATTCAATGATCGTTTTCAGCTAATATATTGAAAGCTAATATAGAGGCTAACCGGCCCCTTGAAGCATGTCCCCTTACACTATGATGTATACACAAGGTATCCCATCATAAATATTCCTTTCCTAGCAGAAGGATTAAGGAAAGCCTTGCCTTAAATATATTATGATGAAAAGTACAATACACAATATCAGCAGCAGAGCTCTGTTTAAATTTTGTGGAGTCCAGCTAAAAGAGATGGTATTCAAATATGTAGGTTAATTCCAAAATAATAGCTTTGTGGAAAGGAGATGGTAAATTATCATCATCTGCAAAATAAACTTTATTATTGTTTGAGCACTCTCCCTTCTTTCATCAAAATCTTTTTCTCTCTTGTTTTTCTTTCATTTTTTTCTCAGTTGCTAAAATTATGGCCTAATTCACCAATGTATTTCTCTCCACACCCCTCTTGTGCTGTATACTGTCTTTACTGAGATGAAATGATTATGCACAAGTAGTTGAAAATAATTGAGAGGTCTAGTCTAGGCCTTACAGTGTAAGTCTGCTGCCACCTATGGATAAATTGTAATATTTGCAAGCAGATGCAATGTACATTCTGAAAAAGTTTACAAGGAGAGCAGTACTATAGGAATTCTGTCAGAAAATAAACTGGTGGCAGTCTGCACAACTGAAAATACAAAATGTGGATAAATGAATCTGGCTACCATGTCAGTGCTAGATGCCCTTAGAAATAACAGTGATAACATGCAATTGGCAAAGAGTAAATAAAAACAGAGAAGACAGGACATCACTTTTCAAAGATGTGATTTTTGTTTGTTCTCTTAGGAACAGCAAGTTCACATTAAAGGCATAAGTTCCTTTTTATCATTTTGGAAAAAAATAAAATATCAGCACAATAACAGCAATCATCCAAAACGTAAATTCTGTGCCAAGCTGAATAGATGTGAATTCAATGGAGGAATCTATAATAAAATTGGTGACTGCACATGTGTGATTGGGAGTTAGAACATATGGGGAAAAAGAGAACAGCAAATGAAGACAAAGACTTTACAGAGAAGAATTCGTACAGTACATTCCTGAAGTAATACATGACAATTTTTAATAAATACTATCTAAAATAATTAAAGAAAAAAAACAAACAAACAAAAGTTGCTTTCCAGTCTTGGTCTGCTGATATTTTAAGAATGAAACTTTATATGTAGATTCCTTGGAAATAGATATTATCTCATCTAGGAAACATCTTTGTGCGATTTTTTTTTTGAATGTCCACAGAGTAATACCCTTCATTCTGTTCAGTCTAGTTAAATGGGGTATCCTCACAATTACAAGCTTGAATAAATAGTGGCAGGCACAAAACAAATAAAAATGAGTTCTTCATATGGATTTTGCCACTTTATATATACTGGAATAATCTTTAAGAGTTAACGCTTAATAAATTAACAAGCGACAAATAATAAGGGATAGAAAAAGAGGTAATAGCCTCAAGCTGTGCCAGGAGATGCTAGACTGGATATTAGGAAAAAATTCTTCACCAAAAGGGTGGTCAGGCATTGAAACAGGCTGCCCAGGGGAGCGGTGGAATCACCATACCTGGAAGTGTTCAAAAACCATGTAGATAAGGCCCTCAGTGACATAGTTTAGTAGTGGACTTGGCAGCCCTAAGGTAATGGTTGGACTTGATGCTCTTAAAGGCCTTTTCCAACCTAGTTGATTATATAATTCTATGATGATAAAGATCTAAATCAGAGCATGCTATCTGTAGGGCACTGTATTTCATTCCAGATCTGCTTCTCCCAGTTATTTTTGACATCCTACAATATTGAGAGCTGAGAAAAATGGAGCATTAACCCAAATGTAAATCATATTAGGGCTGAAGAAGATTCATACTCCTTAATTCATTTTCATTGCATACAAATGATTCAAATTTAGCACAGGGGCTTCTCTTTTTTGTGACAACCAATTTTCCTTTTTCAAGTCCATTATTTCTCTTGAATAATAAATATGGACAAGGGGTTTATAGCTGTATTGGAAGAAAGCACCTGAGACAATTGGTTCCCATGACAACCAAACTCACTTATTAATAATTTTAACTTCTTTTCCCCCTCTATTCCAAATAAATTTGTTAGAGATGAGAGAACTTTAAAATACCTTACATAAAATCCTTGCAGCCAAGCCTTTCAGATGACACATCATGGACTTTATACATAATCAATCATTTCTATCACCTGAAAATTCATTTAAAGAACTGCCAGACACGTGCTACCTGAGTTTTGTCTGGGGAGCTCACCTTGACATCATGCTTACTTTGAATTCAGAAGTTATTGATAAGGAATATCGGCTTTGTATATTTTTGAGAACTATTTTATTTGTAAGTAAGAAGACAATGTCCTCATTATCCTGGCTGCAGAGATAACTTGCAAAAATAAACAGAAAGCTTACTTTCTGTTTGAACCCATGTCTCATACTGGATAAAATCATGGGAGGTACAACATTAAGCAGCTGGTTTCACTTCAGACTGTTCCTGACTGCCACTGACCTTCCTGAGGTCTTTTACAATTCATGTAATTTCTATGCTGTGATAATTATTACAGGTTGTCACTAGTCATAGGCATCTTGCAATTTTACTTCATTGAGCTACATAGCCTATTCCAGAATTCGTGACTCCAGTGCAGTGATTAGCGTTTCTAGAAAAAGTACTTGACAGTGTTTTATGTAAAATTGTTCTTTTTACCATGGTTTTTTGCTTGCACATTTCTTTGTCCTCTTGTACATGTCCTTTGTCCATTTAATTTAAAATAAATAAGCCCCAATATCCTGGGAGTTTCAGAAAATACCACCACCTTCCAGCTGCACAACCTCTAAACACAAACATTACTCCTGTCCTTATTCATGCTCACTGTATAAACTAATGCTTTGAATGGAAATGTCTTAAGTTTAAACAAGGTGGTTTCTGTGTGAATAAACTCGACAGAAAGGTCTGAATGGCATTTTGTCTTGTTTCTCTTGCAAGAAATACTTGCCAGAATGTAAGACTATGCATCCTGATTATATGTAAAATTAAAATTACCCTGCTGTGGAGGTATTATCATTAGATAGCAGTACATTTCTTGTCACTTTGGTCCTATAACAAAAACCCCCCAATATTCCATTACAAATTACAATGCCAGCTACATCCACAAAGACAGACCTTTATGAAATTTCCCATAAAAGAATTCCTGAGGATTAGGGAATAGGTAGTATGTTAAGATTTGCCCATTTCATCACCAAATCCTTTTTAAGGTGCTGAGTTAACTTGATTAACATTCACAAGTCACATGCTTTTTCATCCACCTCTTACTTTTAGGTTGCCACTGGCCACCAGATGTGCAAATTACATAATCTTTGAGAAACCCAGGAGAAATTCTGACTGTGTACATTAAAGCAGTGACCCTGCTGCAGTGTAGGCAGTATATGGAAAGTCTAAACATCTAACAAGATGTAAGGGGCAGAGCCCCTCGGTATTTCTCAGAGGTGAATCAAATCTGCTCAGGATAATATTGCAGTCTCTTCAAGTTTGGTACGTCTTTGGCTCCTTTAGTCTTGCTCTTTCTCAGTAGCAGATGAGAGGCTTGCCTACACTGCTGATGCAGGCTGTAACTACCATCTTTCTCTGAACATTTTCCTCATTCCCCTGTCATGGGGACTTGGTCCTAACAAGGTATTTCTAGGATAAAATATTCTGGTTAGGAGAAATGTGTGATCTCTCAGAGAACAGGGTATAGGTGTGAGTGCAGCAACAGTTCTGCAGTATTCTATTCCTACTTGGTAGAGCTTAATTGTGCAGATGTTGCCCTTGAACAATACAAACAAGAGGAGCATTGGAAAAGAGACCTGATTTGGGCTCAAAGAGCCAGGGGAAGAAGTGTTTCTTAACTGTTGGGCGGCACTGGTGGAAGCTATATCTCCTAGTGGTCACCTTGCTAAATGAAACACAGCCTATGTCATAGAAGGCCTGTAAATTCAACATTATAGAGGCATAACCAGAGTAGTTGATTCTGCTGAAAGAAAAGCAGAAGCAACACTCATTCTTAGAGCTGGATAGATGAGAAGAACACAGTACAGCAATCCTCCTTTGTTGGAGTGTTTTGTCCTTGCCAAACCAACAGCTTTCTACTATGACAAAAACCAGGCAGCAATAACACAGAAGATTCCCAACTGTACCAAAACAGTTCATGAAATGCACTATGCATCTGACAGGATTTAGTAAAAACCACAAACCTATCTGCATACATCTAGCCTCAAGAGCATCCTTCCCTGAACCACATAAGTAACATTCTCCCCTGCTCCCACATCTGATTCATGCTCATAAATTCTCCAGTGCTGCCATTAGGCATAACTTGAAGATTTTTTTCTCCTTTTTTAAATAACAAGCCTGGATGAAACTGCAAAGATGCTGTTGCTGACATATTGATTGTAATAATTGCAGTCAAAAGATTTGCCAGTATTTTCCATAGGATAAAAAAGCATAATTGATCTATTTTGTGCCTTCTGCATCCTTGTATTTATACCACCTGTTCCCACCAGCAGTTCATTCTGGCCCTGATTCTGGGAAAAGACCTCCCCAGGCTAACCCACTCACTTCAGTAGATGTTAGCATAAATGAAGAAATCTATGTGTGCTGAGCTTCTTATAAGACTGGAGCTATTTTTTACTTTTTTCATCTTTTGTTACAAAACCTGATATTAGCATACATACTTCATCTTTCTGCTTCTTTACCTCCATATGAGCACTCTGAAAGTTCCTTCTGAATAACAGAATATACAGCTAATAGACACTGTTTAGCTGGACATGTTTTGTGACCCTGACTTGCTTTTGTTCAGACATCAATATCAAATCAGTCTAACATTGCTTGTCCTAGACATTTATCATCACAGATTGAAAGCTGGCTTTGCACAGGTAGCTCTCAATTTCTAGCTAATGTTTATCTCAAATGTAAGCCCAGAGGAATAATTCTGATGCAAACTGCCTTGGGCCATCTTTAGAATGTAAATTATTAAGACGTGTAAGTGAATGATAGCCTACAGCTCAGTGGCAATTGTATTGTAAGGAGGGCTTTTGGAAACCAAACCAAGACAATCATGTGTTTTTTTATTCTAAAGGGAATGCTTTACAGGTGTGTTCATTCACTACGATTCACTGACTCAGATACACGGTTACCATCGCTGCATACATAGCTACATGGAGGGCTGACTTTCAGAGCTTTAGATTGTCTGAATTTTTGCATCCTTTCTGTTACAAACTGGTTTAAAATGGTTCTGTTTGGCTTTATAAATGTAGGAAATCTGAAAATAATCCTCCACATAAAATAAGAATGAAATTCTGTAGAAAACAAACAAAAAAGTATTTGGAAATGCTTCAGACATAAATCTAAGCAAAGGTAGTTCCAAAATCTGCAGGAGAAAGTTTTGCCACACCAGATGTTTACCAGACCTACGAATTATGTCTTATAACTTACACAGGACAGACCCCAGTCTGTATGGAACTAGGCCGGGATACGGAAAAGACTGAGAATGGTATTGATAATTCAAAAGTTCATGATCTTTTTCAGTCATTACTGATTTCTTGTCAAACCCAGGTTGGTCTACTGTCTTTTGGAAGATACACAAAGCGTACATTTAGGTTTAGATTTCTGGATTGTATTGGAGCTTGCATTCCATATTGCTGTAATCAAAACCTACATTTCTGTAATTGTTTTAGTTGTTGGGTGGGTTTTGTTTTTCTGGTTGGGTTTTTGTTCGGGGGGGGGACTGGGTCTTTTTGGTTTCTTTTTTTTTTTTTTTTTTTCATTTATACATCTTTATATATCATTTCTCTTAATCCATCCCTAGGATGTTTCCAGCTGGACATACACCACAGGCAATTACTATCTCCAAGACACCTAGTTTAAGTCAAAGTCTTGAGTAAAACAATGTCGTTCTATCTTTTTGCCCTTCAGAAAAACAAAATGTTTGTTCGTTTGTTTGCATGCTTGCTTGCTTGCTTACTTGCTTTAAGGCAAACTGCTCAGTTTTAGAAAACATCCTTTACTCTTCAGTTGGAAAGACCCTGGTTATTTATACTTGGGTAATATGCTGACTGTAGACTTTATTAATTTAATTGGAGAGACTGTCATCCCATGAAAACCAATATCCAAGTATCCGTTATAGTATTTTATGTACCTGTGGAGTTAATCAAAGTTACCCACCCAGATTCCAGTCAAGCAAGTAAAGTGCCAGTAAAGTAGAATGATGTTGATATAGTTTTGAAAATCAAATTTGAAAACTTTTGACATCTACATCAATATACATAGTTTTAATCAATGTGCTTCCACTTAGATTAGAGAGAAGCATTTAGTCACAGAGGGTTTTTCATGACACGAAGTTGTTTGGGGAAACCTGTAAGGAAACTCCATAGAAAATCAAACCCATCACTGGCATGGATTACCCACCACTTGGAGCAACACAGCACTAAGAAGAATGCTGGGTGAGCAAATGAGTAGAAAGAATTCTATCAAATATCACATGTACGTTACAAGATTTATAAAAGTATCTGGAGGAATGAAAATGAGGTAACTGTACTTCTGTATTAGCAGAACTGAGGAAAGAAAAATCTGACTTGAAAATACCAGATTGATGTCTTCAGAGATGTTACAAAATAAGCTCGAGAGTGATGGCAGAATTGCATGGTACTTGTCACCCACTGGGTGATCTCAAAGCTATTAGCCTCATAGTGTTTTATTAGCAGAAGCAAAAAACTCCTCAAACCTACCTAAAATAGGGTTTGTGGTAGAAGGTATGGTTTTAACAGAGTAATAGTTTGCAAGTGATAAGTTTTTCCCTCAGCATGCTGATTTTCCGGTATTAAACCAAGAAGTTTATATGAAAATAGGAAGAAGAGGATGTTTGTTTTTTTCAGAATAAATTCCTTCGCCTGTCTCCATCAGCACATAAAATGGAGAACAGGGAGTACTATTTTTTCTAACTATCCCGAGTGGCTGGAACAATAACCTGTTAGCCACATAGCTCACTATAAATGGATTGCAAAACTGCCTGTTTCATGAATTATAGCAGTCTTTCAAGTAGTAAGAAGTAAAGTTGCAGCAATTTTCCATGTCTTTAATTTTACTGTCAAAAGGTATATAAGGGCTGTGTCCTGGAACTGATGGATTTCTAGCAGAAAAATTAAATTTCATGTATTAATAGATAAAAATAGATACTTTGCTGGCATAATTTTAATCTAATTATTAACTCAAGGAAAAGGTTTCGTGAATCTGAATTAAACATTAGCATACACTGCACAATGTTGTTAATGGCCTGCATGCTGTCTAGATTGTAGTATTGATAGAATTGTATTTCTTTCAGAAAGTAGATTTAAGTTCTTAAAATAAGAAATAACAGTGGTAGATGAGGAGAACAGTTATTTTTAAGCACAGCAATGTTTCAGTTTCTGTGCCAAGAGACAATTTACTTCAGCTTTTTCATCTTTGTTTGCTGCTATTGTTACAATGAATGAGTGAACTTAATTAGCACTGCAAGGAAGGGGCTATGTTCCCAAAGATCTCTAAATGGGAAAAATATTTGAAGAACATGGAGCAGAAAAGGATAAAAAATGTTTGAAAAGAAAACAAAGAGAACTACATAATCTGTGCCTACTTACTGCAAACACAGTTGCATATAATATCTCCAAAGTACAATTTCAGAAGTGTCTTTGAGATTTTCGTATAACAAATCAAGATGACAACTTTCTGCATACATGACACTCATCAAGTGTTTAGAGAAATGAATAAAGTAACTCCATTCGAAGTTAAAAAAAAATAAACTTTACACATGATGACACAAATAGATGACTTATAATGGACCTCTTTAGCCTATTCACTGCAACTCATATCTAAGTGGGAATATAATATAGACTCCTAATCGTTATAAATTAAAAACCTTAAATCTACTTTCAGTATTAACCTAGGCAGCAGCTTCTAATGAAATTACAGAGTTCTTTCCATTTACTTTAAATAGAGTTACATCAGGTGGGGATGACATTTCACAGCTGGAGTCTAACAGGGTCTCCCAAACACTACTTCTACCATCAGAAAGGCTCCATCTCTTATCATAAGCAGAAAACATGGAAAGCCTTTCAGAGAAGGATGGGTGCTTTAGCATAACACGTGATTGGATGTAAGGCCTAAAAATGGACAAATGAGCAACATGAAAAGAATCTATGAAGCTCTCACTCACCTTCTTGTAAATGTGCAAGATTCAGCTGATATATATATATTTTTGACAATTTGCTAACTGATATTCTGTGTAAGAATAAATGAAATATTTATCTGACAGCAGCAACTATAACAAAAATCCCACCATGAATTCCCTCGGAAGATTGCCAGATTTACGCAGTAGATACTCTGTTGCAGTTTTGTTTTCATATTCTCTTCAACACATCACATGTCATCTCCTGGAGAGAAATTTTCACAGTTACCTTTAAATCAGTTGCTTTCTTTTCAAATACTTGCTCCTCACAGAAGGGAGCTTATTTTCCACATGTGATCATGGCTCTTCCTTAGATGGCTGATCTGACCATGAAAGAAGGTGGCAAGAAATGGTCATCATGGTGCTGGTGATGAAGATAGGGCTCATATAAACAGCAAATTCTGTAAAATTCTGCTTATGATCAGTCAAAAAAATGTGTTGGAAACAACATAATATCTTTAAAACATATATGTGAAATGTTGAGATGGAAAAAAATTGCCACAAATGGACACATGCACAACTTCTGATCATGTCCATACTAAGAGAAGATGGCCATGAATAAATGATGTGACATCAGTACAATCATCCTGATGGTTGTAATGAGGGAAGTCATTAGCTGCAAAGTGAAGTTGCAGAAAACTAATATAATCTAACTTCCTTGTACATGCTGTAATCTTCCCTAAATAGCATTATAATGCCATGTCCAATTCATCTCTCTCTGCTCACATATTTAAACAGAGTAGGCAGTGACACACTGTTCTCTTTCTGAATTAAGCAGCTCAGTGACTTGTCTTAATTTGCATTCAAAAGTAAATGTCCAGTTCTTTATGAAAAGGTTATTCTTAGCCACCAGTATATTTGCTTCTTGGGAAAAGGAACTCAGAGAAACTCTTTCTGCATGCTCTTTGTTAGCTATGTGTTATTCAAGTCATCAGTGTTTTCAGGCCTCATTATTGCCCAGATGCAATTTTAAATTCACCAATCCACCCCACCATTCCTTCTCCAAACCTACCCTCCTCATCAGGCTAACCAGCTGCAAAAGCTGCTCTTTTGCCCTGGGCAAACCTCATCTTGCTAAAGACACAGAATATCTTAGTGCACCAAAGGCAAGTTTTCTCATCTACATTTGACTGCTGCTTTCCTTACTCCACATAAATCCTTGCTAAATTGAGCCCTCTCTAACATCCAATGAAGCCATTTATAATGTTTTAATGACCAATTCTGCTCAGGCAGTGAATATGCTGTTCTAGTAAATCCAGCACAGTATCTGTTATCTGAACCTTTAGAGAATTCCTGTTTTTAAGATTCAGCCGTTAAACATTTCTAGTAGTGTTCAGCAATTATTTTTTTTTGAGCATTCAGGACATGTGAGTCAAGTTGTCATCAACATCACACAATGGTTTGAGAGATGAAATACATCCAGGTGAATAACTAATTAAAAAAATGCACAGGTGGTTATCCTTTGCTCCTGTAATGAAGAGTTGAAAAATTAATTTCCTGTCTTGTAATTTGATTTCTCATAAACTGCAATGTCACTCCCACTAGTAGCTGCACAAAGAAAAGACAGCTGGTGAGCAGAACTTGTGCAGGGATGCTTTAATGGTCATGCATTAGTGCCTGAAAGTTTTGAGATTAACACAGGAATTCCTAGACTGTAGTGGATAGTCTGTTGACTTTGTCACTGCTCTATAAATCCTGTAGAAGGCATATTTTTGAAACCTATCCAAATATTCGTATTTTAAAACCCATGAGTGTAGAAGGCTAATTCCAACCATCCTCCATCAGCATTTAGGGCTAAATTTGCCTCAGCTGTTATAGATGAGAAGGCACAGAGGAGGTACACCTCCTTTGCAACAGTGCTGGGCTGAGGACAGCATAGCACTGTGAGGGTTTCCACAGATGGTGATGACTTTCCCAGCACCTGGGGGTTGTGCCATGGCCTGTCACAGCATAGGCACAAACCTGGATGTCCTCATTGTGTGCCATGGTGACAGTGTGTCCGTGTCAGAGCTCCCCAAGCAATGGGCTCAACTGTGGGAAAGAATGGTCTTGTATACTGTTCTCTATTGTATCAGGGGTAAATATGGTTCTAAACCCAAATTTTATGTTTCATTATGTCAAGCCTTCAAAGGCAAAAGAATTTTTTATCAAATCATGAAACCAGGGCCAACTGCACTAGCTCTTCTGCAAAATGCTACTTAGCTCTGCACAGGGGAAAGCTCCCAGGGAATGGATGCTCTCAAAGAGGAAGAACAGTCACTTTCCAGGTTGTAACAGGAGTCTTGTTCTCATCCTTATCCTCATCAAAATTGTCCTTGTTGACCTTGTCCTCCTCTTCCTCATCATCATCTCTCTTATCTTTGTCCTCCTCATCCTCATCAACTTCCTCCTTGCTGTTGTCCTCATGTTCAACCTCTTCGTTCTCGTCCTACTCATACTACCTAACACTCCTCATACTCCTCATGCTCCTCATACTTGTCTTCCTCCCTGTCTTCCACCTTGTCCCTATCCTCATTATCCTCTCCATCCTCCTCCTCAACCTCCTAATCCTCCTTATCTTCCTTATCCTCCTAGTAGTTCTCCACTTTGTCCTCATCTTGCTTGTGCTCCTTGCTACCTTCATCATCCTCATCCTAGTCATCCTCCTCATCCTTCTTGTCCTCATCCTTGTCCTCTAACTCATCCTCATACTTGTTCTCTTCATCCTTCTCATCCTCCTTATTGTCCTCCATCTCGTCCTCATCCTCATCCTCCTTTTCCTCATGCTTGTTCTCATCCTCATCTTCCTCCTTGTCCTCCGATTCATCCTCATTCTCATCCTTTTTGTCTTTGTCCTCATGCCCCTTCCCATCATCCTCAGCTTCCTCAACCTTGTTTTTGTCCTCCACCTTGTCACCTCCTCATCCTCACTGTCTTCATCATCATTTTCCTCGTCATTGTTCTCATGCTACTCATCCTCCTCAGTGTCCTTCTTCTCCTCCACCTTTTACTTTTGTCCTGGGTTCGGCAGTAGCAGTCGTTTTTCTCCTTCTTGGTAGCCGGTGTGCAGCTGTGTTTTTTTTCTCTTTTGACTTTCGGCTTGTGAGCAGTGCTGATAACACCAATGTTTTAGTTACTGCTTAGTACATTTTGGTCTGGCCAA
>JAOEHY010023150.1:0-22212 GCA_025447955.1 Psilopsiagon aurifrons | reverse complement strand
CTTCTCTTCTCCAGGCTGAACAGCCCCAACTTTCTCATCCTGTCTTCACACAGGAGGTGCTCCAGTCCCATGATCATTCTCACGGCCCTCCTCTGGATTTGTTCCAACAGTTCCATGTCCTTTTTGTGTTGAGGACACCAGAACTGTACACAATACAATGATGTTTGTCTCTACAAGCCACTGGACAAAACATTTCATGCACCAAAAAATTTCATGCACTTGCGATGAGCTGCACTACAAACCTCCTCATCTCCTCCCTGGAGCCACACCAGCCTCTGGCAATGGCATGTCTGGAAAAGGGGGTTCCCATGGGCCATGCACAGCTGAGCTGCATGTGCTTTGTGTTGGCAACAGTTTTCCAGCTCTTCTTTGTGCCCATGAAAGCCCCAGAAGATGACATTTGCCATTTCCAGAGGTGATGCTGCAGAGGCTCTTTGTAGATGCAGCTTTGCGCCTGTTGAAATCCTTGTAGTCACTTTAGTGGAAGGGGTTTTGGCCTTCAGAAGAGGCATGACTGCACTAGATGCATTTAAAGATTCAAAGACTACCTTCTCGGCAACATGTAGTTTACCCCTTCAACAGCTTTCACTCGAGACCTCGTCTGACTATTTTTTCTATTCTACTTTAATCTTCTTCCTCCTCGGCCTCTGTTATTTGCTTTGATGCATCATCTACTTCCAAAGTTTCTCTGTCCCATTACCCATTTTATTTTTGCCTTTTATTTTATTCCAGCAGCAGCATTTCCTTGGCCTTTATGCAGAAGTGCACCGGATGGCTCTGTTTCAGAATGCCACTTCGAACTTTAAAGAGAAATAATTAAAATAGAAAGTAAAAGTCACAATTCACAGTATTTGCCAACAGCTGCTGCTATGTGGTACCTAAAGTAACATTTTCTCCCCTTAAGAAGAGCTACCATCAATGGACCAGAGCATTCCACTGAGTTACTCACATTTTATAGGCTAGCCTTTCTGATCCACCTAAATTTATGTGTGTCCTGCCTTCCAGTTGAAATGTTGTCTTGTTGCTCATGTCCTGCTACAACAAGAGATCATGCGCTAAAAGACAGTTACAGCACGACTTTTCTGGATTAAGAATGAAAAAGTGATTTAAAAAGACTTTTTTATTATTTTAAGGGCTGTTTTGAACTCCAGAATCTGAATTTCATGGACAAATGACAGTGTAGTAATCTGCGCATTATCCTGCGATGGTCCTGTAAGAGCTACCTTAATCACAAATAGTGCATATTAATGAAGGTCCTCACCAGATGAAAGAGAATGCTAAAAAGGAGATGAAGCTTGATGGAATTAATACATCCAACTTGGAGTCGTGCTCAGATTGAGACAAACAGCTTCCAGCTTCATTTCTGCAAGAGGGGGAGGGGGAAATCCCGAGATGACAGATGCTGTGCACAGCAAAGTGCTCTCTGAAGAAAGAAATAAATCATTTATGTACAGTATTCACTAAAAACTGCAGGGGGCAAAAGACTGCAGGTTTTCCTTTCGATAAGGAAGAAAAATGCACATGTAATAGTTGCTGCTGCAAACATGCACAGTACATGGAAAGTCAGTCTGGGTAAGAGTCAGTCCCTTCCCCATGCGGGAATGTGGTTGTTACTCCTGTCATACTCCTGTACTAATAGTATTGGGATTGACTTGCTGCAAACCAAAAGGAATTTCTAACTTTCTCTTTTAAACTTGTGAATTTCTATTAAAAGTCAAATCCACAATTAACCACACCAACAGGTATGTGCACGCAGTCCATCTGCCTAAACATGAGAAGCAGTCACAGAGCATACACAGAGCAGCAGACAGAACTGGTTGGATGGGGTTTGCCGGAAGGGGGTAGGTATCTGCACTGCAGTGCTCTTACTGTTGTTGGACTAATTAGTTCAGCAATGTCAGTGATTTAAGCAACTGTTGCCACAACTGCATTATGGGTGAGTTTTTTGCCTTTCTTTTCAATGCCAGACAGTTCAGTGCAGCAATCCACCAACTGTCCTACTTCATAAAGCAGACACCCATTTATGTGCTAAAGCACAGAGGGAAACCAGACTGCTATGGCCTAATGTTGGATGGCCAAGGCCAGCTTGGATGGGGCTTTGAGCAACCTGGTTTAGTGGAAGCTGTCTCTGTCCTTGGCAGGGAGGGGAGGTTTGTAACTGGATGAGCTTTAAGACCCTTTCTAACCCAAACCATTCTATGATTCTGTGAATGAATGGCAGTGGATTGAAAAGCATTCTATGTGTTGGTTGCCTCTCCTCGTGTTTTGACTGTTATTACTTGTTGCATTTCGGTAAGCTGCAGGACCCTCTCCCCAGCCAGAGAAACCTCCAGGTGCAGGGGCTTGCTTGCAGCCCTGGGGCTCAGCCCTGGAAATGCCCTTCGCTCCTGATTGCTCCTTCAGCATCGATCCTGCACTGAGGCAGGTGGGCAGGGGCCACATTTCTGCCATGATCCAGCCATTTCTAACTGGTTGATGGTCCCTTGATAGCTATTAGCCCCGGCAGAGAGCTCTGAGTGAACATTACTGATCTCTGGCTGAGTCACCTCAAAGAAGGAAGAGCCTGTAACTCTTTTTGGCCTCTTTCCCTGAGTTATGGTCTCAGGGGTCAACTGCAGCAGAGTATATGGATGTCTCATACAACAAAGTAACAGAAACACTAGGCATCATATGCATTCTTAGAAGTGTGTTAATCATTGTTAAGATATGTGTTTACATATTTCAAGGATCTGGTTTTTTCAGTAGTAGCATCTGTTCTTTTCAAGTGGGAAGTTTGTGACTAATGTATTTGTACCAATCTCAGTTAACAGGGTGGAGACCATAAACACACTTGCAAGTCCATGTAGTGACTAATGTATAAGCCTGCCTGCTATGTACATGGAGGTAAGAAAACCCATCCAAACCCCAGGTTTCTAGGGGAAAAATGACCCCGTGATGAAACATGAGGATATGGCTTTCAACAGCAGGTATTGTGTCTGGTGGAGCTTGGTCACGTAGCTTTCTCCTGCTGTCAGCAGTGCAGAACCAGTTTACCCCACTTAGGGACTGGACCCTGTGTGCTTGAGAGGGTAAAGTCTGACATGGTCGCTGTGTTCCTAAAATATCCTGGCCCTGCATCTGCTGGAGGTAAGGAACGTATCTTATCTCTTGGAGCCCTTGCTGCGATAGCTGGAGTGCACATGTTGCTGCCAGCTAAACCCACAAATGGCTTAATGGCAGGTACATAATAGCCCGTTAGCAGAGGTTTGCCTGGGATGCTGGCAGGTGTTTACATGAAATTCTGCCCTGCTTGTCACAGCATAGGACAGCCAGCACCTGGCAACCTCCTGCCGAGCAGCACGGTCTTTAATTGCTCCGCAGCAGCAGCAGCAGCTGTCACCAACCTTGTTAAATAAACAACAGGTTCTGCACCTGCCTGAGCAGAATCCTGACCCGGCTCCCAGCCAGCTGCCAGGCATGCAGGTAACCCTGCCTTCCCTGCACCACGGCCCCGAGGGTTAGTATGAGTCTATCAGTACTGATTTGTCCTTCAGCTGCAGAGGTTTGCCCTGCTCTTCTCTCAGGAGTATGTCATGGAGCCAGGAGACGTGAAAATCACCCTAATTAGATTTGTGGTTTATGGATGGTTCTTGTCTCTATACACATACACACACATACACATGCACATACACATACATAGGCCCTGGATGTACAAGCACAATGGTAATGAAAAAAATATCTATGGCACCATAGCAAGTGCCAGTGCCTTGTAGAGTGCTTTGACACAGTACAGAACAATTCCGAGTAGCTTGTGAGAATCCAAAGGCTTGGTGTAGGACAGGGCTTTGTATTCTTCAAGGAGCATAGCTGTGCAAAAAGCCTGATTTTGTGAGGTATAGCCAGCAAAGACAAGAGAATGTATTCTGACTTGTAGCGCATGAGCTTATGCTCTCAAAGCCATAAATGATTGCTTTGTCATTCTCCTTTCTATCAGGTTTAGTTAAGTCTTGGCATCTTGTTAGAGTCCACGTAAATACACCTGCCTGGATCCACAAACTTAGCAAATCAGGAGGAATAGTGAAGAGAAGGAGGAACAGCTACTTACCCTCTGTCAGGATACTTCCCATGAGGCTATTTTTCCCCTCTCTTTCATGCTACTGAAGAAGACATGCTCTGATAGACACCATAGTTCTCTTCCAGCTTCCAGCCAGTGGCTGGTGCCTGAAGAGGCTGCATGTGAAGCGCAAGTGAGTAAAAATGAATAAAGGAAAGGGTCCTTGTGATTCTTGCTTAAAGACAAAAGCCACTGAAGGAGACAAAGTGGTTACAGTGAGTGTAAGATAGTGGAATTCCAGGTGAATGCTTGAAAAAATGCAAATAAAATACACCATCCCAAACAGGTGACAAAATATCAAGACGGGGCACTTGACAGCAGTATGGGACTTAGTTTGGGCAGGGCTCCAAGATTAAGGCACCATGCTGATTGGGCTCCCTTCTTTTGACCCATAGAGAAAGATTTCCTCCATTTACATGTTTTCTTGAAAATTAAAAGGCAGAAAATGCTTAGTGGCAGCTCTTATACAGAGTTCTGACACAGCGACACAGAAAAGACCATCTGTAGGGTCTCTCAGCTACAAGAGAGATGAAAAGGAAAAGGTGAAACAGGAGCACTGCATCTATTTTGTAGTTGTATATCCATCCAGACATATGGCTATAATAACTATGCTTTGGGAGCATTAACTTCCTGACAGGTACAAGTTATTTACTACCAGTGGTTCACAAAAGCAAGCTGGCACAGCAAATCCCCTTCACACAGTCATACAGAGCTTCAGATGTAAGAAACTGGTAATGATCATCAAGAGACTATTATTTGCATTTAACTATTTTCCAATAAATTGCCATCAGCTTGCTTTGCAAACATAGCTGATTATAAATACAGTAACTGCTGTTGAAGCAGGATACTGAAAACCCTGCATGCCAGCAGTGTCCACAGCTGCTTCTCATGCTCTGCCTTTCAAATTCCATGGTGCAGCAATCACTGCCCAAGCAAAATGCTGCATTTTTAATAGATCCCCTACTAATTACACATACAAGTGACAAAAGTGATTTTATTGAGGAGTGCAGGTTTCAACTTAAGTAGTTCTGAGGGAATACTACCTCTGGCTGTTTGTGGGATCACGTTGCCTTCTAGTGGCTGGCCCCAGCTTCCTCTTACCAGAAAGGTTTCAGGATAGTCTTTCATACTCTAATCCAGAGGGAGGGATGTTTTCTTACTTCCTTCTAGGGGAGAGACAACTATCCAGCAAGACTCATGCTCTGTATTGCTTAGGAGGCAAGAAAGAACAGACATAAAAAAACCCACCTTTTATTTTGACACATTACAGTCTGAGTGCCTTCCAGGAGAAACTTTGAATAACTCTCCACAACCTGTAGCAAGCCAAAAATAAGGAAGTTTATGAGCTCATGGTGCTGAATCTCTCCTGCAGGAGCACACACAGAGAGAGAAAAATTAAAACATCAAGAAAAGTGAAGTAATTTCTTCCACAACACTGATTGCACAACACCCATGAGAACTGGAGCTGAAGGAGAGCTCCACGATCAGGTTTACTTACTGGTCTCAGAACCATCTTAGTACGTGGGGAAAAAACAGGTGTTGTTGAGAACCAGAAATAGGTTGGGTAAATATTTAAGCCAATAGATTCAGAATAGGGAAAACTGGAGAAAAAGAGAGATGACAAAGCCAGGTGGGGCAGTCTGCCCTCTCAGATATCCTGAAGGAACAATTCACTACTGAGACAGTTAACCAAAGCTCTTTTTATCTGCATTATTCTTCATCTGAAGTGGCTACACGTCAAATGCAATGGCTGCTTCATCAAAATACTTCTTATGGGTTTGATGTTGATGGTCCATGTTACCTTCAGGATCATCTGCAGGTCTGGATTCTACAATGCTTATTTGCAAATACAGAAAGAGTACAAGAAAATGCAAGAAAAGCCATTACAAGAACAGGAATTAGGAATGACAGCAAGAAAACAGTGCCTAAGGTACATCACTGAAAGGGAAAGAGACATGAAAACGGCTAAGGCCATGAACAATTTGAAGAAACATAAGTATGGAAGTAAATGTTTTTTCTCCTTCGATATTTAAAACTAAGGCTGGGAAAAAAATAGAGGTTGAACACAAAGAACAGAGGGAGAGGAAACAGAATTACAGCTGAAAATTAGAAGCAGAAGCCAAATCTTTGGAGGAACAAAGACTGGATCATAAACTCTGAGGGTGAAAGAAAATGCAACAGTAAGTAAAATGCAAGGGGGCCTGTTGCAAGACAGCTGAAGAAAATGAAAAGAAAATGGCAAGAAATTTGAAGGAAAGACTTTCAGTTGCACGGACTACAAAGAACAAGTGGTCAAGGACAGATGCATGGGCCTGGAGAAGAAGCCAGTCAGAGATTCAGCACTCCACCACCACCATCCTGCTTCAAAAATTAAGAGTTTATCATCTCAGGAGAAATAAGGTCTTTGATATTTATGACTACTGATTAACATAGCTAAGGAAATGAATGTTTAAATCAAAATGGGATGTTTCCCTTCAAGCTATTTTATGCATGTATGGAACAGCATTATATAAGTCAGATTAGACTGTTGTATAGTCCTCCCTCTTGGCTCCGTAATCTATGAATATACTTGCAACACATGGCTGTGTCATCCCCACCTGTTCTACAAAACTCTGCTCATGCACACACTGCATACATAATATTGAAAAAAGCAACGCATACGTGAGCAGCAACTGCCTTCAATGCAATCTGCACCAGATGAACGCTACAGAGATGAGTTATACGCATGAATATACCATGAAAAACCCAAGTCTGTTTCTTCTGTTCAGAGCTCCGAATACTGACCCTTGGGGACCTGCCAGTTTCAAGAATGTAGCTCATCCTCCTTGATTATCCAAGCAGCAGGACTGGTGGAAATACGGTTTCCTGTCCTGCAAGTATTCATGATATAACTGAAACTCTGAAACTCCTGCAAAGTATGGGACATTAATTGATACTCATTCGGTATACCTTTGTTTTTAAACTCAATAATAAAAAAATAGAGGCTCCTAACTGGATTTATACATAGTAAGATCGTATGACTTACTACAATCCCTTTCCCAAAGAGATTGCCATCCAAGTAAGCAACATGGTTTGCAGAATATTCCTTTCCGTTGGTTCAGTGAAGGAGCAGATGCATACAAGACTGAATTTCACCTACTAATTGTCATTTCTTTTATCCCAAAAGCCACAGGTCATCTTTTTTTCTGTCTTGTTAGGTTCTTAGATGACATCTTACTGCATGATGGTTGCAGAATGACTTGAAACAACAATTATACAGTCTTTCAAATTGTCACCTGAAAACTCAGATCACAGAGAAAGTTGTGGCTCAAAACTTAACACCATTTTCTAAGAAAGTGTCACTGAAAGTATTCAGAGGGCTACCTCCTGGAAAGGGAAAAATACCCTAGACTTCTGCAATCATAGAATCATAGAATAGTCAGGGTTGGAAAGGACCTTAAGATCATCAAGTTCCAACCCCCCTGCCATGGGCAGGGACATCTCACACTAAAACCGTGTCACCCAAGGCTCTGTCCAACCTGGCCTTGAACACCACCACGGATGGAGCATTCACAACTTCCCTGGGCAACCCATTCCAGTGCCTCACCACCCTCACAGTAAAGAACTTCCTCCTCGTATCCAATCTAAACTTCCCCTGGTTAAGTTTGAATCCATTACCCCTTGTCCTATCACTACAGTCCCTAATGAAGAGTCCTTCCTCAGCATCCCTATAGGCCCCCTTCAGATACTGGAAGGCTGCTGTGAGGTCTCCAAGCAGCCTGCTCTTCTCCAGAATGAAAAGACTCAACTTTCTCAGCCTATCTTCATATGGGAGGTGCTCCAGTCCCCTGGTCATCCTCGTGGCCCTCCTTTGGACTTGTTCCAACAGTCCCATGTCCTTTTTATGTTGAGGGCAAAAGAACTTCACACAGTACTCCAAGTGAGGTCTCACGAGAGCAGAGTAGAGGGACAGGATCAATCACTGTGGGCTATCTAATGGGATGATCTTGAACGCAATATGGACCATCAACATCAAGTCTAGCTGAAGAATTTTGTTGAATAAGACAACATTTTTTAAGTGCAACCACTTTAGATTTAATTGTTATTACATGCAGATAAAAAGAGTTTGGCAGTGGTAAATAAAAAGGAATGAATTTGGTATATGGTAACTAATCGCTGTAAGCAGTTAGTTTGCCACTAACTGGAATCGTACCTCACTCTAAAACCAATAAACTTACCCCTAAACTTGAGAAAACTATCCAGTTTTCAAAACAGCAATGTTTTTTTCTTTGTGAATAAAAAACTCCTCTTCCAATATGTTGATAAAACCAATAAGGCAAAGGAATTTATATTTAATAATTCCACAATACCATCTTTCAAGAAAGTCATAGCATAGGTTGAATGGACTGTAGTTGTGAGACAGACTGAAAGCAGAAAAGAAAGAAAGTTGAGTTCAGGTTTTAAATACAAAATCATTGGAATTCTGTTAGATGAAGTTTTGCCAAGGGAGAAATCACAATTTTTTCAACATTCTTCAGGTTCATCATAGCACATTGAATAAAAATCAAAATGGATGTTCCTTAATCATCCAGAAAGCATTAATAAGCAAGGTAGGTAATGTGGAACAATATTACTGTTCATATCTATGAATTTAGATATTCACACCACCATTCTGCTTTCCTAACTCCATTTATTTAATGAGGGACAAAAATAAATGCTGGTAGCCCTTTTGTCAGCATTCCCATCTATGCATCACAGGGCCAAGGTTCCGTCCCCCTGTGGCAAAAGCTTTTTCTTCGCAAGCAAGTAGTTCTTATTTTCTAGTGTGAACTGAGCTGCAGCGCTATGTAGCTCACTGTGTATATAGCACTTCATTATCATTCTTCCCATATTGCCATCAAGGCAAAAAAAAATCAGCCCCTGGTACCCTGTGCCTGGCACTGTATTAGCCTCTCTATTTGCAAGCAGTGGGAAGTACATCTCAAAATGGTAAAATGCCGTCTTGGACTCAGAAAAAATGATAGCATGTGGATGGCTGATTTTATATGAGGAACCCTAAAATATAAACCAAGCAGCTTTTCTAGGAGGAATTCCATTCTAAACAGGGAGAGTTGATTCATCAGTTTGCTTCCTTTTAACTTGATCACTCACTCTCAAATTGAAGTGTTAAAAGAACATCATGTTTCTTCAAACCATGAGGAACTCAGTGATGTCTACATGCCATTTGCTGTAGTCATTATGTTTTTCTGCCCACACTTGAAGTCAGCTAGAAGCAAGCAAGCTCTGAATGAACTCTCGATAGCTGTGCTTGCAAAGCTGGGCCCAAGCTAATAAGCCTTGCTAAGAATCAATATTTTGTTGTTGCTGTAGGTTGGAGACACATTAACATGGCTTTGTAGCTCCAGCAAGGCTCTAGCGTCAATGAAGTAAGCTCATGTCTGCTCGTGGTATGGGTGGAAAAATTCACAGACTGAGGGACTAAGAGAAGCAAAGCAGAAGGTTCTATGTGCTACAAACAATAGACTTAGTGCCTGTGCTGCGCTCATCCCCAGCACCCCAGTCAGCACAGTCCATCTGCTGTTAGTAAGGAAGCACCAACTAATCCTTCTGCATCACGTCTCAGGGAGCAGAGAGCCATATGACAGTTTCCAGAGTCACAGCTCCATCCCTGGTCTGCTCCCGAGACAGCCCAGCTGTACCCCATGACTGCTACAGGGGCCAGGTTATAAAGCCAACAATTAGCTTATTGTCAGTCTTAATTTTCAGCCACAGATTTGTTCTCTTCTTTTACAAATATTATAATTAAGGTGATGTGAATGCTTAGTAATCCTGATTTACAATAATGATATATTATCCTTTCCTAATTGCTATTCAGTACAAATTGTCTCCTTGGAACACCTGATAAGAACAAGTATGAAAAGCAAGAACCAGAGCAACTATGTAGGATCTCAGACCACTGAGGACAGGGCAAGAGAAGGTCCACAGGAGTTAGAGGAGGTAGCAGTGCAAGCTAGTAGAAGAGGGGCTCCACCGTGCCTCTACTTCGTGGAAACTCCATAGCTGTAACACCAGCTCTGCATCTGATGCATCACTCTGGAGTGTGAGACACCACATGTCAGGAGTGTGCTGTGAAACATATGTTCATGTTTTCCCGTTAAGACAGAGTATTTCACATTTCATTTTTTACATATACTTTAGATTACAGATGAATCTATTGTACCAAAATATTGGCAGCTGCTTTCCAACATGGGAGACTGCCTCCCATGTTCAGCAAACGCTCCAGGCTTTTGACTATAAAACATTTCAGCGGGGTCTTGTATATTGATATTCATTACCTGCACAGTTTGCATAATAGACATGCGAACAGCCCAATCTATAATATCAGCTCATATTGACTAGCTGTTTCTACCCTGAAGTAGGAATGTCAAGCTTCAATTGATTCATATTCACGTGCTTGTGTAAACATAATTCAAAAATAACATGCACAAGATAAAGCACGTACATACATGCATTCTTACATGGAGTAACCCAGGGATGTGCCATAGCACAAAACTGGTGTATCAGACAGAACTAGTCAATAAAATGCAAGGTTGCATTTTGAATGCCACCTGCATATCCCATAAACTCCAACTGCTGCTAGCTGCTACAAAGCTATAGGCCAGTAGCTCCCTGTAAGCCACAGGAAGGCCAGTTAGAAAGCATACAAAACATGACTGACTAAGCTGGGGCTGCCTGGGAGGAGGAGGAGTGAAAGGATGGTGACTGGGACAGAGGGATGCTCTGGGTACCAAAATACCTCTCTCTTTCCTCTAGAGCACACTGAAGAAACAGACTCCCACTTACCTTGCGCAACTGACTGGAAAAGAAAACTCAGTTTACACGACACGGTCTAAGTATTTCATAGAATCATAGAATATCTCAAGTTGGAAGGGACCCATAAGGAACATTGATCTCAACATCCTGCACCTTGCAGGACTATCTAAAACTAAACCATGTGACTAAAAGCACCATCCAGATGCTCCTTGAACTCTGACAGGCCTGATGCCGTCACCATTTTTCCTGGGGAACCTGTTCCAGTGACTGACTGCCTTTTCAGTGAAGAAGTTTTCCCTAGTGTCCAACCTGAACTTCCCCTCGTACAGCTTCATTCCTATCGCTGGTCACCAGAGAAAGAAGATCAACACCTCCCTCTCTGCTCCCCACCTTGGGAAGTTGTAGACTGCAATGAGCTCACCCCTTGGCCTTCCCTTCTCCAAGCTGAACAAACCCAGTGACCTCAGCTAAAGTCTTGCCCTCGAGTCCTTTTCACCATCTTGGTCGCCCTCCTCTGAACCCACTCTAATAGTTTGACAACCTTACATTGAGGTGCCCAAACTGCACATGGTACTTGAAACACCTTGTGAATCACAGGACAGTTGCTTAATGCTGTACGAAGAATAGCTATTACCCTAGTCCTGGGGGATAACGACAACAACAAAATAATTAAAAACACAGGACAGCATTCATAAACTTGACTAGAGCTTTCTGCCTTTCTTTTGGTACCACCACAATTCCAGCTATTTTCTCACCTTGTTTTGCTTGCTTTTTAACTATATAAACCCCAATACATCCAAAAGCAAATGCCTCAACACAAACATTACCATTATAATGACAGTCTGAATGAAAGCAGTCAAAAAGGTCATAGAGCTAAGTAGCTTGTTTTACAGAAGAAAAAGGAGTTCCTTGGGCAGAAGAGAAAAAGGCACTTCAGCTGTTGTCTCGTCCAATCAGGCCTAGACCCTCATTCTGCAGCTCTCTAGTTCCACAAACAATTTTCACTGACGCTCTCCACCGGTGATAAGAGGGATCATATTTTATCCACCAGCACCCTGATGCTATAAGATCTGCGTGCCCTACATTTTTATCTATTGAGGGCTCATCATGTAATGTTTTCAAGGAAAAAAAAATGCAGCTCAACCATGAGAAGAAAAAGATATCGTAGAGCAGCTGCAGCTGTAATTGGCTGAAGGGCTAACAAATGACCTAATATTCTACTAGCTAGGATTTATCCAGTTGCTCACTGTTCTGATTAAATAGGACTAATCCATCAGACGAAAATTGCTTCTCTGGCTCAAGAAATAAACTTACCTGTTTCTTCATTTTTCTTTAATTTTATAATGGGAAGATAAAGCTCCAATTCTCCAGACCTAATGTTTGTTCAAAATTGTTACTGGATAATTTTGTAAATTAACACATAAACCTACTCTCATGGAGCTCTCATGAAGCTGCTGTTTCTGATCTTTATTTAAAGCTGTGAATTAAAACAAAGCACTGGAATTCACAGGCTTCTGATCAGTGGATATATTTCATATCAGCTACAGAGCCTTTTCCAGTATTTGACCTCTGAAATAGGAAGCTACCACAGCTATAATTAGCATTTGATTGATCACAATATATACATATCATTGTTCCACTTCTGATAAATGCTTTGCATTGTGAGATAAATATGCCAAATTAAATTGTAATCAATATGATTTTTGAAGTAATTTGGTCCCCATCATCAAAAATAATATAAAAGGAATGTTAAAAATGATTGAACCTTTGACAGTCGTCACTTCATTTCTGTTCTCTTTCCTGATTCAGCATCTCAGATTCCTGCCTTTAAATCCTGGCTGGCACACAGACTCCCTCTTCCCCTGACCACCTCAGTGTGTATGTGCCAGCCACAGACCACCATTCTTTAGGATTCTGCTACTGGAGCTGATGGAGAATTTTCCACCTCATCACCATCTTGGCCTTAGCCTTCCTCATACTGAGGCGAAGTGTGATTCGAAGCCTTGAGTGTACTGCTATCAAAAGAACTAGAACTTTTAGTATCAGATAGTGTACTTTGGCTAATTTCACAGTGCTTCAGCAAACAATATGGGTCTAGTGCTAGTAAACATCACTTGATCTGCTACTGATTCCTGCCAGCAGAATACATATGTAAAAAAAAAAAACCAAAAAAACCCCAGAACTAAAGTAAAAAAAAAAAGAAAAAAATGAGAGAGAAAGCAGGAAAACTGAACAGACCAGGAGCTTCCACTTAGAGGAGGCCCTTGTTAGGAATCCATTTAATGAGCAGAATGTTCCTTTTCCAGTGACATTTGTAAAAGCCAATTTCCAACGCAGCACGCCTTTTTGCACAGGAAAACATGACAAATCTTCCCTATAAAGCCATTCAAGAGCTTAGCATCCATACAAACAAGTTAAAAATAGTCACAGTGGCAGCATTTTCTTTCCCCCATTGCTCAGGTGACCTCCATCAATATCGTGTTTGACTTCTGTTCCATATGGCTAAGGTCATGTTTCAGGATCTTGCTCCTGGAGATTGCTATTGCTTTGGTTCTGGGACAGCTTCACTACTGAAACCATAAAATATAATGGAAAAGCTGGAAGGTCCTTCAGGCATGATTGCTGGAATGGACCCTTAAAAGAAATAGAAGACAAAGATGGAAGAGTTTATGAATGTAAGATCCAACTTCCAAGTCCCTCCTCATTTTCAAAACACAATGTAGTTTAGCTGCCAGAGAAATGGAACATCAACCAAAGCTGTAACTTGACTTGTATTTCCCCAGATGGCAATATTAGAAACAGCCTTTACAAGATCTAACTGGCCAAATAAAAGATCAGATTTTGGTGAATTGCACTGCTTCCTGCATCTGACAGAGTACCTCTTACAAGGTGCATGCCTCAGCATTAGAAGAGTTGACTGGTTTACCCTGTTCAAATCAGTAATTGCAAGCTTACTACAAACTGTAAGTATACAAATAATCAAAAGAATAGGAGAGTATCAAAATGTTTAATATTTACTCTTTAATTTACATTCCTGTTAATGAATCAAAAGTGTGCTTTTTAGAGGAAAATTCTGCAACCTTGCTGGGTCTGATTTCCCATCTGCTCAAAAATGAAGGCAAAAATAGAAGAAAGCATTAGCAAAAGGTGTTATTTATGTTCAGTGCAAGTGAATATTATTACTGAAAGAACTGCGTATAGATCTGGTCCTTCAGCAAGAAACTTCGACTTGAGCCAACCTACTGTCTTGCCCAAGGGACCCAATCACCAGCCATGGGTTCATTTCAGCATTTCTGACATTTGGTCCTTAACTCGCATTGACATCTGTGGGCCCCTTGGGACCAAGCCCTCCTGGCAGAACAGGATAGATGGCAGCAGTTCCAGGGAACTGGTTTCTTGTGGGTACAGTGAGTATTTGCTTGTGCTAAAATTGGTGGTAGTCAGCCCCCTGCTATGATCTCTCCCCACATCCCATCTTCATCTTGAAGCTTACATGAAACCTGTGCTCTGTGTAAGGCTCTGAAAAGCTGATCTAAAAAGACATGTCAACACTTTTACTGTCAAAAGAAACAGAAGCTCATAAAATCGTGATTGTTAAGCCTCCTCAGCCAAGTGAAGCAGGGGAAAAAAATATATACCTGAAGGTTTTAGTAAACACATCTGAATTTGCCATCTTGGATAACTGAGTACTGCAATAAAATGCCAAGGAGAGACTAATACATGCTTACACGCTACTAATTTCCCAGTTTCAATAAATCCAATACAATAAAATTGACAGATGCTGTTTTACCTACTCAAGTGATTCGTGAAGGGCCTGAAACTGTAATGCTGCAACAAGATATGCCATCTGTGCTAGGGTTTGGGGTTTTAAGTAAAACTGAAAACTGATGACCGCACATGATTTGCCTAGCGCAAAATGAGAAAATTGCCACCTTTACCTATAGAAGTAAGACAGTTACTGCAACTTGCCTATTATTTTGCTATCCATTGTCTTCCCGGACTGTTATTTTCAAATGCTGGAAAGAAAGAAAATAAATCAAAGAACTAATTGAAATTTAAAGCAAAATCAGACAGTTTTTCATGTCTCCTTTCAAAATTATGTTAATTGGCATGCATTTTTAATGACAACATTAGCAGCAAGTTATAAAAAGTCAGCAGGATCTACACATGGATAAATAACAACACACTAATGATAATTACATAAACCTTCTGTGTAGTGACATGTGGGTCAGGAATTGAATTTGCGCTCTCAAATTAAATCATCTATCAGGTCTCCCCATCATCAGTAGCAAATGTCACTGGTAGGTTTCATTCTCCATATCCACAGTGCTCTCATAGTTCTGTTTGTTGACATCCACTAAAAGATTATGTTTCAAGGCCAAATCTTGACACCTAAAGGTACGCAATGGGAGTATCGATTGCAAAAGGGTAGCAACATTTGCTTTTCAAAAAAGAGCTTATTTCAGAAACATAGGAAATGAAATTTCTAATTTATATTTCAGTATTTAGACAACCATTTCTGATAAAAAAGGTTCAACTTAAACACATGTGTGTATAGTTATGTACTGGCATAACTGCCTTGATGAAATAGGGCCATTTTTCAAGTGGGTGACTAACAGCGAAGATTTAAAGACTAAGCAAAGATTTCTGAATTACTGAGATCAAGCGGATAGGGAATGATTGAAGACAAATGGAAAGGTTGCCTTTAGTTTCAGAGAAAATACACATTTTTACCTCATTTTTTTTGACATAATGGGGTATGCTTTCTTTTCATTATAGAACAAGCTGGCAAAGTAGTTGAAAATAATTCTCCTAAGATCAGCAGAACATGGGGCTTCCAAACAGGACTTTATTCTGTGGTACTAGGAAGCATTTGACAGAATAGGCACATGAAATGGGCTGTTTGGGAACTCTGAAAATGGCATCTGCCCTGCCTCGCTTTAGGCACAGGTAGGAAAATGGTTTGCTTACTAAGCCCGTAGTCCTGAACAACACTGACATATGAAAAGTAAAAGCTAATTTAATATGTGCTGCATTGAGCATAACAGGCAGCATTTCTGTAGCTGGGGGCTGCATGGGAGAAGGTCATGAGTTACCCTGGGCAGGTAACAGCTTTGAAACTGATGTTAGCAACCCACTGCCTGCCAAAACTTCAACATTGAAAGAGCACGTGGTGCCTCTGTTCAAATGCATTTCAGGAAAAAATGGCAAATGCAAAGGGCAGGGGACATATGGGGAGATGCTTTCAGGCAGGTGCATGGAGGAGCCACAAGAAAGGACACATTTTGGAGAATAGAGGTGACCCATGTCAGAATGAGGAGAATCTCAAGGGACTTCAGCCTGAGGTGACCCATTGCTGTGGCAGGGGCACCCCTCAGGGACCATGGCTGTGAGTGGCCCTCCCTGGAGCAAGGGAGAAACGAGCAAGGAGCAGCAGAAAGAAACTGTCAGGCACAGGACCTGCCTATGGGCTCAGTAAGAACAGAACTGAGTATAATCTACAGCAAAAACAAGGAAGACGACACTAATAAGAAGAGAGCAGAGATGTTTGCCTTAAAATAAGCCAGGGAAAGAAGAAGAAAAGTGTGTCTCTTAAGTGCTTGTTTTCTCATTCGTGTCACCCACTCCCAACACCTGAACCTGAATTGGCAGCAAGTAAATCAAGTAAAAATTCTACCAGTTGAGACTCTTTCGCCCATAACACCTGTGTCTTTTCAAATGCTGCTGTTGAAATAGAAAAGATCTAGTGAAATGTTCTGTCAAGCTTGACTTATAAATTTACAGTGGGTGATGGAGAATCCACCACAACTCTTGACGCTTCAGGACCTCTCTGCCATTTATCAGTTTCCTGTCATTGTTAGAAACATATATTTTAAATTGCTCAGTTTAGCTTCCAACCAATAGATTTTGTTATACCTTCTACAAATAGAGTGAGCTATTAATAATCCATGTTCAAGTCACTTCTTTAACTACCTTCAATATTTAGATACTATGAACCTTCAGAGTCTTTTATCTTCAGCTTTTCTAGTGTTTAAATCGTTCTGCAGTTACTTGGCCATTTCCTACTAAGTTTGCAGTGTTATTCATTTGTTATAAGCACCTGAATTGGTGGAGTTTAGCAGCAGACTCACAAAAGCCAAACAAAGAGGTAATATTATGTCAACATTTCAAAATAAATATAAACAGGATTATCTATTGCCAACAAAAGTTACACTGATTTGTTAAAGTCAGTCTATTAAATTCGATGATTACATATGGAAGGGTAACACACATTTAATACAGCCTTTGTTAACACACATTTAATTCAGCCTTTGTATCTGAGAATTTTACCTTGGACCAATATTTGTTGTTAATTTGATGTGCTGCCACTCAGTTTTCACGGAGAAAATACCCATTTCTTTTCATAGCTACTATAAGTACACAAACAGTGGGGAAGCCATAGTTTCCTGAAAATCCAGTTATAGTTTTTAAAGTTTAGTGTGATTCTCAGAAAGTATAAATTAAAAATAGGGTTAATTATGTAGCAAAGTACAATACACATTTAAAGTTGAATATTGGGAAAAATGTAGCCAGATAAATATTTCACATAAAATGTAAAGAATTAGCATTTTCTTCCCAGATTAACTTGTCCACTTTTTTTCTTAAATTACCTATATTAACTATGTATAGATCACTAAAAGAACGAAAAAGAATGCATGAAATATAATAGCCTGTAAGATCACCTCTCACCTTTTGAATATTTCTTGCCAATGTCAGAACTCCATCAGAGTAACTTCTGGTTTCAAGAAGCTATTTTTATCTTGAAATCCTAATTCCAAAAGTCTTAATAGACTTAGTCCAAGCCAAAGCTGCATTCCTTGACATAGACTAGAGAAAACCAGGTGATTAGCGAAACAAAAGGTTGATTTGTATATCTGCACCTCCACTTAAATAGCTTCCTGGAGTGCAGTCACCTTTCCCAAAGCAATAACAAGACAAAAGGAGCTATAAGTCATTGAGGACACTTGACCCATTCAGCACTGTGTTTCAGGAGAGGCAGGTTCAGACTTATTAGAAATTACATCTGCATAGCTAAAAGAATTTTAATTTAAAACCATTCAGTCTTAAAGTTCCGTGCCTGTTGGCTACTTTGGAACAAGTTTCATTGGAGTTTACAGATCCATGAACTGTGGATTTTTCACTTTTACCAACGAAATTCTATGCAAACACATTTTTTACAAGCATTATTCAGGCTAACTTCCCTTGGATATAGCAGAAACTGTTCTCAAACAAACTATTTTTGTCAGAAATGTCACCTGGGCTCTACCCAAAGTTACTTCTTAAGCATACCAAAAATACCTTGGAATCTGGTTCATCAAATATCCTCATCAGATGTTTTCAGAGGCTAAAGTGTTGGTTTTGACTCTCTTGCAAGCCAAGATTTACTTTCAATGAAAAATTACAGGTGAGGCTGAGGAATTGGGATGTGGTCAGAGTATGCATTCAGCAGCACTGGAACCAATATTTTAGATGTAAATCTTGGTCACAAAGATGGAGTACTCAGCTAATACCTAGGACAGCATCTCCTTTGCCATATATAACTTGAATAAGAGAGCACTGAGGAAGGCCAGAGATGGTAGGAACAGGATGTTCATCATGGGAATTTTCCTATATTGTTCTTCACCGAATGTTCCTTCAGCAGGAAGTAGTGCGACTGCGCTTCGCACAGATCATACAAGCCAAAAATAAGAAGTTTTGTGTTGGGAATTGTGAGACTGCCTAAACAGGTTTTGGGGGGTTTCACAGTTTGTGATTGAAAGCAAACAGATTTTGTTTTACAAGAGCATGTTGTGATGGGAATCACTACACAAGGGGGAATGGCTTTCAGCTGCAAGAGAGGAGATTTAAGTTAGGCATTAGGAAAAAAATCCTCCCTAGGAGGGTACTGAGACATTGGCACAGGTTGCCCAGAAAACCTGTGACAGCACTGTCCCTGGCAGTGTTCAAGGCCAGGTTGGATGAGGCTTTGAGCAACCTGGTCTAGTCGAAGATGTCTGTGGCAGCAGGGTCAGAACTAGATGATCTTTAAGGTCTCTTCCAAACCAAATAATTCTATGACTCTATGATACTCAATAGCTAAATAGTGGAAAACAGAAAAAGAAAACAATGATGATTAATAACTAGCATTATTACTACTTGCAAGTGCTAATAATTAATAACTAATAACTACTACTATACTCTTGTATATCATATTCTTTATAGTATATAAAGAAATAACTATTTTCTTTATTGTAATAAAGTTTTTATTAAGTGTTAGAAGGAATTATTTTTCCCCAAGTTTTTATAAGTATTTTTCCACCTGACAGCTCTGCAGGCACAAAATTGCAGAAAGAGAAACCACACGATGCTGGTACATGGTTTTGATATACTGTCAAATACTGAGGAGTCCTATTAAGAGACCAGAATACAGTGAAAAATCCAAAATAAACAGAAGAGAAAATGGTAGTCCTTATGTTAGAAAGATGAAATTGAAAAAAAAAAGAAGTCCCTATTCACAGAAAGAGGAGCTACTTGCTCGTGCATGCAGATCTGCTGCTGGAGGACCATTCTTGAGATCAAAGTAAGTCATCCTTGAAAAGCAGCCAGTTTGCCTGGACTCCTTTTTTCTCCAAGGCTGTATCCCATGAGATTCTTCCAGGCAGATCCTTGGACTTATGTAGGTATAAAATAACAACTCTTCATCTGAAGCACATCAAACTAGGCCTCCATTATCCTGTTTAGATGAAAATAATAGGAAAATGAGGACTTTTCTTCTAGACCAGACACCGTCTGGTTCCCTCACAATGTCAGCAGCCAACAAACGTTGAGCAATTATACTCTGAGGAATCAAAAGAATTAGAGGAAAGGCAGCAGATGCAGGAGACATAGCAGCACTAGACAAGTTAGAGCAGTAAAATTGGAATGAAAGTAGACATGGGGGAGATCAAACCAGAGAGTTAGAAAAGGAATGGAGAAAGGTTACATTCAGGAGGTGGAGAGTGTTCACATTATGAATGTTCTTACTTGGTGAAAAATCCAATATTGAGATTTTGCAGAGGGCAATAAAAATTTTTAAACTGGAGAAATTAATTCTTTTCTTTCTTTTTTAAAGCTCTCCATTCTTCTTTCTATCTTCTGTGACATAAATTCTGGCTTTCAGAAGTACAGTTGACTAACACAGCATGTTCAGAGAGAATGAAAGAACCAAATTATACTGGAATAAAGTTCAGGTGACAGATGTGTAATGCTAAGGCCAACAGTACAAGGAAGCCGCATCTGTGATTCCTTCTTGAGAACATAAGTGTGCTAAGCAGCTGAATAAGAAAAACTACTGGGAAACACAACAATAAGGAGATCATGAATAAAATTTGCAACTATGTTAATCTTATGCCTATAGCTTCTCAACAAAGCACAGTAGCAAACGATAAAAGGAAGGGTACAACCTTCAGACCAAAAGGCTAAAATAATTCTTTGCAGACTCAACCCTGTTCTAAAGGTTACAATATTATTGCCTGAGATTTACAGGCTAAAAGTGTGTCTATAGCACACATGCAGCAAGTCTGATATGCCCAGAATTCATCAAATTTACTTATGACCAAGGTATGCCCATAAAATTAATGCTTCTCAAGTCCTTGTACACTTTAAGCTTGTGCCTTCACACATCACCTATGCAACTCATATACGGGAAATAAAGCCTATATATACATATCTTGATGTACACGTTGGCTGCACCTATGATTGTAAATCAAAAAGAGTCCAGGACCTTTGCCAGCATTAATACGTGATCATGCCTACTAATAGTTTAAAGGAATATCCTTTGCTGAGGTTCTGGCCTCTGCCAAGAAGCACCATTCCAGCAAAGTCCTGAGGTTGGATCCACCAGCTGGAGCTTACAAGCATTTCCAGGCACAGGTAACTCCATAGTTTACACAGAACCAGAAGGCCTCCTGATCAGCAAGAAATTTGCAGCAAGGGTAATGCTTCTCAACAGAAAAAGA
Organism: Psilopsiagon aurifrons; assembly: GCA_025447955.1. Classification (NCBI taxonomy): domain Eukaryota; kingdom Metazoa; phylum Chordata; class Aves; order Psittaciformes; family Psittacidae; genus Psilopsiagon; species Psilopsiagon aurifrons. The sequence continues at coordinate 1,311 of JAOEHY010023150.1, read as the reverse complement.
CTTCAGCAGATATGCTCTGTAACTAAGATGTAACTTGCATGCATAACATACCCCAGTGCAAATGTAATTCACAAGTAATGGTGATAAACATAACCCACATACTTCAGGACAGTTTATGTGCTTATGCTGGGTAATGCAGCTGCAATCCCAGTTCCTTCAATATGAATACTGTGGATTCATGCACGTTATAGTGGGAAGATGAGTATAAAGTATGTTAATAACTCTGAGGGTATAAGGAGGCAGACAATTATATAGTAATAATTTTAATATAACAAAATATTACTATGTAAACCCAAGTACTTTATTAATAACCGCCTAATGTTTCATCAGTAATAAACCTACTTCTCCGTGCTATCAATCTTCAATATAAGAAAATCCATGTGTGTATACCCCATACTCTTCAACAACATTTAGCACCAAGCAGCAGAAGGATTAATTTTGAGGCACAGATAAGGAGCATTTACTTTTCTAAATGTCTGATTTGCATTTATTTCTTTTCCACTCCTGCATCCACTGAAGCTGAGACCTGTCCTGCTTGGTAGAATGATAAAGCATTTATTTTCTGCACAGCTCCTTGGCGAAGTGACAGGGGCATCACTGCACCAGGCTGATAGCAGCAGCTGCAGTGTGCCTTTTGCTGCACTTTGCCTGGATGCTCAAATCTGGGGTCCTTCTGCATATGCATGCCAGTTCCAAACTAACCTCAATCTACCCTAAGCAAAAACCATCAAAACATAAATAATGCCAGTGAGTTTCTGTTTTTTCTGTGTATGTGCTTTGAATATGACTGTCCCTACAAGAGTTTTTACTTCATGCACTTGGAATCCTTCTGCACGAGGAGCCATAAAAACGTGTAGTAATGTTAGAGAAAGCTAGTTTCGTGCTCCCCGACAAGTGACAGAAATCTTTATGCAGGTAAAACAAACATTAAATTGATCTCAAATCCTATAATTGTGAACTAGTATGCATTTATTCTTTCTAACACTGAAGCAAATAATTACAAGCTGCATAGCTGCAGAAAAGAAGACAAAAAGAAATACTAAATTCTGCAAAATGTGTGGTTAAGGAAGAAACCAGCTAATTTTAATCCACTCTTTATGACAGAAGAATTAGTCCATCAAAACTATTTTTGTACAGTGTCTGAAGGGCATTTAATCATATAAGCATAGAATAGTTAGGGTTGGAAGGGACCTCAAGATCATCTAGTTTCAACCCCCCTGCCATGGGTAGGGATACCTCACACTAAACCATATCACCCAAGGCTATGTCCAACCTGGCCTTGAACACCACCAGGGATGGAGCATTCACAAC
>JAOEHY010023149.1:0-11647 GCA_025447955.1 Psilopsiagon aurifrons | reverse complement strand
GGCTCCCCCTCCTCCCTGCAGAGCATGAGACTCAGAAAGTCCTTGGCCAGACCAAAATGTATAAGCAGTAACTAAAACATTGGTGTTATCAGCGCTGCTCACAAGCCGAAAGTCCAAAGAAAAAAAAAAACACAGCTCCACACTGGCTACCAAGAAGGAGAAAAACGACTGCTACTGCCTAACCCAGGACACCTTTGCAGGGCATATCCTATCTCCTGGATTTGTTTTTGAACTCTTAAGTAAGTGTCTTTCTAGGCTGCAACAGAACATATTCTCTCAGCAGGAATTCTGTCCTTCTACCCCTTTGGCAGCAAACCTGCTCCTTGCTCTTTTGAAGTGATCTGTGTCTGTTGCTCTGTAGACTACACTCCTGGGGAGCTCTCGTTTCTCCCTCAGCAACAGTAACTCTAAAAGCTTCTGTTTACTGATGGACACTTGTATGTCCTCAGGGAAAATATATCTTCCCCTTAATTTCTGAAGGGTCCACTTGCCCCAAAGTATAGTAGTAAATAATGTAAGAGCTGCAGCTTTCCCTGTGCTACCCAGATACAGTCTTTCAATGAAATATTTCATATGAAACTGTTATGCAGGGCTGCCTGTCTAAAAAATGTAAATTCTTTTATGAATGTGGAGCAAGATGTATACACGATTAGATGATGATTCCTTGAGCAATTATGAACCATATATTGTTGCTTTTATTAACCAGTTAAGCTTTCATTTATACAACCTTTTCTCGTGACAGCATTATAGAAATTTTGCATTGTGAATTGGTTTGGGAACAAAGCAAGATTTGAATTAAAAGTATGTTGTAAGACATTGCTTCAGAGCTTCTCACAAGCATCCCTTAGAGCCATTGAATTGCCAACATAAACATTATGCTGAATTACACAACCAGCATGCTTTTTTTCTGAAAGGAGATATTTACGCATTTGCTATAGTTTCTGCTTTTGACTCAGCAATAAGAGCACATTAGGGTGTAAGCTGTATTTAATATCCTTTCATTGCTGAAGTGATACTTTGCCATTAGCGACTTCTTCTGGATGGCTCTTCAGCTATTGATCAAGAAGAAATTGAAGGAATTAAATATTTTTATATTAAAAATATTGTTTAATATGTTTTTCTACTGTCCTTTGACATGAAGGCTTGATGCATGAAAGTAGTTTTAATTTAATTGTGAAGTAAGAAAATCTGCCTAACATGACCCTAGCTTCTGTGGCAGTGATTTTTCATATGTGTAGAGTTCCAAGTTCTTATGTTTTCACATGAAGATAGGCTCCTGATTCCCTACAATAAACCTCCTTAGAAGCCTTTATTATCAGAGTGAGTCTGACAAAGAAGCATTCCTTTAGGAATTATCCTTTTTGGTACAGTATTCAAGTATCTTGAAGAAAAGTTCTGAAGAAGAACAAAACTTTTCAATGGTGCCAATAATTTCCATTGACAATGACATCATTATTGGTATAGACCTTAATGAATATGCTAACTGCAATGTTATATAATTTTTTATTTTGAAATGGGACTACAGCTCGGCTTTACAGACAATGTGATGCTGCTTTTGAATTCACAATGTTTAATTGCTGTCAAAAACAGATGTGACAGAAAGTACAGTACTCTTCACAGCAGAAATCCACAAGTGTTGCTCCAAAGTATAGCAGCTATCTGCGGTTTATATGTGAGCTTTCATCTTTAACCCCAGTTTTGGTTTCTCATAGCTTCCTCAAACTGTTATATTCCTAATTGAAATATCTTGTCTGGTATCAAGGGGGAAGGAAAATGTTTAATTTTAAGAAGTTTACATAAAAATGCAAAGAGAAAAATGAAAATAGTTTTCACATAAGCCCCCCTGGAAGGCGCAAATGTATACAATAAGGTGCAGTAACTTTGTTTACTTGAAGAAGTTTCAATTTGAATTTTAAAACTAGGAAGTAACTTTTGAAATGCAATTTACAGATTATATGAAATACAATATATTCTTTGAAGAGGACACAGCATGGACCTTGCATCTTTATCTGAAATTGATGTGAGAATTCACAGATATGAAAGCTGACAAATCATGAACAAGATTAGAAGAAAAAATAAGGAAAAATGAAATGAAAATTTCCAATACTGTGTCACAGGACAAGAATGTCTATATTTCAGTTGCATTAGGACTTGTCTTCAAGATAAAAATATAAAATAGCACTGAGGCAAGGAAGATTTTGAATAATGAAAGATACCAGTAAAAGAAATCTGTGGTAAGTAGTCTCATGAAGGGACTGTAAATAGTTCTTACTGGGAAAAACAGGCCTGCAACAATAAAAATATGTTGCCTGTCCCAGATGATTGATTTTGTAGAGATAAGAAGCTTTATTACCTTATATCTGCCAGGAACCACCACAAAAAACTGATGAAGGTTTAGTGATGGCATGTAAGACATTCTGGAAGAATTATCTCAATATTCATGCAACTTTCTATGCCATTATATGTAGAATATTTCCAATGACATAATGACTCTTGGTTGGGTTGGTGATTTCTAGATGTAGAACTGGGATGAAGCTTTGGAACAGTGAATCATCTGGAGCTATCAGAAGAGATCTGAAAGATGTCAGAGTTACTGATTTAGTAAATAGGATCTAAAATGGAAGTCTGAGAATCATAAAGAGTGTACAATAGAGAACTATAATTGTGGACATGTTTTCATGATTATTTTCAACTGAAAACATAAGGAATTATGCACCTTATAATAATAAGGTTGAATATTTCTATCTCAGTCTCTACTTTTTCTATTTCTACTTTTTTTTTTTTTTTTTCTAGTTTGGTTCTTTTGGATTACTATTTCAGATCTATATGGATGTCAGCATTGAGTAGACAAATTATGGCTGAGCCCATGTAATGAACTCTACTTAGAGTCAGAATTTCCTTCTTATCCAAGCATGCTTGTTTTGAGACGTGCGTCATTCCTGAACTTGGGATATCTCTTGACGCTTAAATGATGCATATTTTGATAGATAATATGAGGTGCAGGAGCCATTTTCTGGCATTTTTCCCCTGTGTGTGAAAAGAAGCAATTTGATATACAGAATACTCAGCCAAGGCTTTTAACTGGAAGGTTGAGCAGAAAGCCTACGGAACAGCAAAAGACTGCCTAAGATTTAGTAGACTGATACTTTGGACAAGGAATAGCACTTGGCTCTTACTGAGTTGAATTATGACTCCAATTTATAAATAGTGAAAGTGGGAGAGATGAAGTGTTTTTTATTCCTCTTAGGTGTGCTGGCATTATTCAGATAACATGAAATAGAGAGTTCATGTCAAATACAGATTTGGATTTGACCTGTTCTTAGAGTGATGATAAGATGACTGTAGTATGTTTCTTCTCTCATTAGAAAGGCAAAGTGCTTATGCAAAATTCTTTTCTGCGTGTATATATATATTAGTTTTATATATATATTTATAACTAATGCACCATAGCATTTCAAAGCACTTGGAAAAGCAAATACTTGCACTTGAGTGACCCTCAAAACAGTAATTCTATATTTAATAGCAAGTGGGGTTATTATATTTGGGCCTCCTATTCACTTTTTTCCCGCTAGAATTATCCTAAATGTGAAGAAATCTAGTTGAGTGTTTTATCCCCAGCTCTGTGTACGCATTTATAAATTATAGCAGTGTACCAACGTAGCATTTTTGATGACTTGAAGAAGATATTTTCTGTTTCTTACTGGTTTTGTTTACCCCAGTTTCACATCTGTTTTACATTAGTGTGTAACAGTCTCCTGGGAATTATCAAAATAATTTTTTTGTATTCTGTGTGATGTAAGTTAAATAGAAATGTAAGATTTAAATAAAGCACCAAGCTTCTGAAGTGTGTTTATCTTCCCAGGGCTCTATTTAGTCCTGTATTTTCAGATCTATGGTCTTGCCACAACAAATCTAAAAATCTGAAAATGATCTGCAAAAACAGAACTCATATTTCACACTGTGATTTAAAATGATTACTAGCACACTACATGATTCTAATTCACTGTAATTACATAATTTCATGCACCAAGACGGATCTTCTGATCTATTACATTTTGACACAGGAGGCTGTCCTGTATGCCACAAAGCATTCATTACTGATGTATCAGATAGATTTCATGTTAGACCAAAACATAATTAAAATTTCTAAGACAATTGAAAACACATATAGAAATTTCTTTCTGTATTAATACCCATTCACAACATATCATAAAAAATTATTCCACTATATACAACTCAAAATATTGCATCTGGACATGGGCTAGCTCTTGGCTAGATAGAAAGACCATTCATATTCTTCTCATGTTTATTTACTATCCAATTATGGCAACAACCTTAGTAGGAAATAATTCTCATATTTCTAAAATATTATGATGCAAAACCATATATCTTTGTAATGATCTCCTAAAAACGAAGACTGAAGAAGTTTTGCATTGAATTCTGCTCTTTCTCAAAACGAGACATCTCTGAGAGAAATAGGTTTGTGTCCCAAAGATTTTTATAGGCATTTTGGCGTTGCAGATTATTAAGGTTAGAGAGTTTAATAAACTGACTGTAATGACAGAACTTGGTTTTGGGCCGAATAATTTATTTGAAATTTACTCTTTTTTATATAGGTTAGAAGAATTACTGCAGTCCTGTAAATGTAATTCTGAAAGGAGTGGAAAAATGTAGCACATGATGACTTTGCCATGTTGTACTAGTAGAATTTTTAAGACCTCAACATGTATAGTGCAAATAGTGTGTCTAATTTAGGTGAGCTCATAAGTCTGGGGATTTTTCAGAAGAATAACATTTTTGGAGCCCATGAATAGTATTAATAATTTAAAGAATTAATGCAAATTGAGAATTCTGATTTGAAGCCTTTATGGAATGTTTAATTAATTAAAATGTACATGTGAAATTTTGTCTTCTTAAGATACAGCAAACATTATAAAAAGCAAACTGTGATCACCTCTCTATAGCTCATGCACAGTTTTTAAAGGTGTTAGGCGTAGCTGGGTTGTGACAGTTTGTGGAAACTCTTTACACATGCTTCATATGCACTGGTTCAAAGTTGTTAGTGTGTATGTATATTTCTAAAAGGCAAGCACCACTTTGCTTTCTCTTTTGCAAAAGCATTTTTGGGCTAAAACTCCCAAGAAAATTAGAGCACTGGGGGTTTAGAGCCAGTATAAAACTAATAGAAAAAAACACAGTATAAAAAGATTATCAGTTTAGGGGCTTCACCAGTGAAATATGATCATTCTGGCTAATATCTTATCTCCCTTCAAAAGATACTGGTTCCTTAAGAAATGGTCACCTTAGCAAGTAGCTTGCCCAGAAGATAGCTCTTCTGAGGTAACTCTTATTAAGTCACCCAATCCCTAGCAATTATGCGCCAGAAGAGATTCTTCTTAAGAACATTTTTTGTCAATTCAGCCCCAACTAAAGCTGTTGAGTGTCTGTGTGGATTCATATAAAAGACTTATTTAGACCAATATCCTGTTTCTGACAGCAGGCAGTAATACTTCCCCAAACTGTTCTCATGACCTTCATCCTGTTCTACCCCTAAGACTTACCAAGCTGGAGGTCATTTTTGTTTTCCATATCTCTCAACAGATTTTTCTACTGCCAGTCAATAATTCTTGGAGATAATGTCATTTTTTGTCACCTACAATACCCTCTGTGTCACAGCTCGGTGTACAAAAGGAAGATCTTCACTTTGGCTTTTGTTGTGAAGCATATTTGCTGCCCCTAGTTCTTATACTGGAAGACTGAGTGAAATTTTTACTATTCACTTTTTCTATGTCACTCATTATATTTTAGCCAGATCATTCTCCTTTCTGGCATCCCTTTAGCCTGAAGAGGCTATTTAATTCCTTGTACAGAATCTCTTAAAAATTCTTAATTATTCATATCACTTTTTTGCTTTCAAATCCTATTTACCCTTTTTTATTGAAAGACCTAAATCCCACACAGTATCCTAGAAGGTGGCACACCACAGATTTACAGCATAGCATAATGGTGATTTCTATTTTATTCTCTTTAACTTTCTTAATAATTCCTAACATTTAACTTTCAGTGTTGACAACTGCTGAATGATTTTTTTCAATCCAACTATCTATTGGAGCCCCGCAATCTCACCAGATCAGAGCACAGCACTCCATAAAGAAAATTCGAGCTGTTTTTACAAATGTGCATCAGTTTTCATTTATCTGTATGGAATTTCACCTACCGTTTTATTGCCCAGTTATTCAATATCAAGTTCTTCTCCATAATCAGTCCCCATCTTTATTATCTTGAACAATGTACTACCATCAGCAAAAATTTCTGACTCGACTATTCATCTCTGCTACTCCATCATGAATACATTACACAGCACAAGCAAGAACAAGTGATAACTTCAGAAAGTGCATTTTATGAAAAGTACCTAGGAAATTAGGAGATTTGTTTAGGAAGACTAATCATGAGAATATTTTACTCTTTTGCATGATTTTCTAAGAATTCATAGGTGGGACATGCTTTTGTAGGCAGAAGTACTGTGCTTTAGCAGAGCTGTTAATACTGTTAAGGAAAAAGACATAGATGCGAGCATGCACCTAAGGTCTCTGCCAGGTCTCAGAATACGAGTAGCAGCTTTCAAAACAAAATACATATTAAGAGAAATTAGTCAAAATTTAATGAATTACATACCAGTTAAACTGCCTCTGGAAAAAGTAGGTCTTGTTACCCAGTGAGCAGAAGGAATGTTGGGAGGGTGAAAAGAGCTGAAGGGAGAGGAAAATAGAGTGGGAAAGCAAGAACAAGAGAAACTGAGAGAAGTACTGATCACTTAAGGGAAAGAGACACATGGTGTATTGTCTGTGGAATATGGAGGGTCAGTGCTGTGGTGAGCATAATAATATGTTATAAAAGAGGGCTCTGAGGTTTGCCTTGTTACGTTTCCTTTGCAGAGGTGAAAACATCTCCACAAAGATGGAGATGGAGTGATTGTTTTCTGGGAAATGCCTTTCTTTGACAGCTGAATACATAGCCTGGATATATTGGTTCATGCTGGTGCATAATAGTTGCCTAGTATCAGCTACATATATGCCTCACTTTTGCTGATTATGTGCAGTCTATATTCAGCATACTTAGGATTATGAAGAATTTTCTTCTGTCGATTGATTTCATGAGGCTAAGAAGCTGCTTAAAGGCTCAGGAACGTAGTTGTGGAAAGATTTCTTTCCAGGATTTTCTTTCCATAGAGGCTCTGTTTAATGACTTTCTATGCAAGTTTCAGGATGGAATGATATGTGCAAAGAGGGATTTTTCTCTTTCCTCATAGCTATATAATTCTTCATGTGGTGTTCTGGGGACTTATAGAAATCTGATCTGTTATTCTAGGTATCTTTTTTGGATAAAAGTCCTCTTGTTTACTAAGGTGACTATTGCAAACTGAATGCAACAGTATAAGATGGTTCACCTCTATCTTTTTCCGTTTGTTGCATGTTTCAGATGGGAGCTGGCTTATATAGATAGGTATTCTGACATGCAGGCTTTCTGTGTATCATAGCTTGAAAGCTGACACAGTTATGCTGACCACTGCTACATTTCTAAAGGCAACAGTAGTAATCCATAGGAGAAGAGTCCCTATTCTTTCCCAAACAGAATGACAGAAAATGGATGATGGAGTTACCAGCTCAGCAACTATTTTCTGAGAGGACTTTTTGTGCTGATGCATTGATGGAAAAAAGTCATCATATAAAGCAAATTCATAGCCTGAAATCTCAGTTATTATCTATGTAACTAATGTATTTTTATCTAGTTCACAGTTTAACTGGGCCATTAACTAGTCATTAAAAGGCAATTGCATCATAAGCCTGTAATTGTAGATACAAGCAGATGTTTTTGTTCTCTGAATTTAATGCTTCTGCAGTTTGACTTTTCAAGCTCATTTGGTATGATTCTAGTTTGTTTCTAACTTATCCTTCTCCTCTGCCCTTCTTTCCTTCATTTGTCTGCAATTTCTTACTAGCTCAGAAAGGAACAGAGCATCTATAATTGTATTATACAAGAAAGTGAGTAAGCTTTTTTCATCAGATATCAGTATGTTGATTAATTTCTTACAGCATCTCTAATTTAAACTAATAGTATACGTTGGAACTCTGATAAATTATGAGATGTCCAAGTATGGCAAAGAAAGCGAACATGTACTGCAAAACTGTTTTAAAATGCATGTGATGGATTAAATGAATTGTGACATTCAGGAAAAGTATGGCTGTTTCTCTGATGTTTTGAAAGAATTCTGTATGTAAAATGACAGAAGACATTCAGGTGAATATTAATAATAATCTAAACTAAGAAAAGTATTCAACTAATAAAATTAGAAATTTTAAAATTTTCAAATCAAAGAAGGAAAACTTGAAGAATAAGAATATGTAGATAAGCAGCTCATCCCTGTACTACCATTCACAAAAACTACCCAAACACAATCCAACCAACAAAACAAAATAGACAAACAAGCAACCAGGGAACCATGAATCAACCCCCTATCTCTCAGGAGAAGGAGCAATCGGAAAGTCTGTAACCTGAATGAGAAGAAATGACAAGAGTGGAAATTTGTTGAAAGCTAAGTAGTAGTCCCTAACTCTGAAAGACAATATGAAACTGAAGACATTTTTTCCCAGTGCAACAGAAGAATCCATGGCCCGCTACAGTCCAAGCCCTTGATGAAGGTAAACGAGGTAGATATACTACACAAATGAGTGCTGGATTCTGTGTATTATTCAAGTATGCAATTGCCAGGTGGAGAGGGCAACGCTTTTGCTTGATGCATAGCTGTGGTCTAGTCTATTCCTGCTCTCTCTAGTACTCTGAACATCTAAAAGAAGGCATGGATAGGAAGAATTTCAGAAACATTTCTAAGCACTGTCCTCTAAAGCTAGCTGGTTGCATGGAAAAGGTCCTTATAATGGGAAAATGGCAGATATACAGACTCTAAATTCCTGGTCTGACTGGCCCTCTGAAGCAGAAATCCCAGGCTGCTGTTTGAAGGCAAGACTCATATCTTTTACAAAACCACATTGTCATATAGGCCCAGGTGAAAAGTGATTTTGCCTCTTTTACTCATCCTAAACAGCAACTCACTGTACAACTTTTTATTGCTAATTGTATTATTCACTGCCACCATTGTCAAGCAGGTCTTATTGAAATTACATGGAAAGAAATGACAGCTTACCATGAAAAAGATTATAAAAAAATAGAGAGATGAAAATATAAAGGGCCTTTGAAGATAAAAGAGCCACTCAAATTTCAGAAAGACTGACCATGTAGTCACTCTGAAGAGAAATGATGTCTAGGCAAGTCATAAATATTACAAGAAGCAGTAAAAAATCTATAACCAGTACTTTATAGACATCCTAGTCATCAGCTAAGCTTAAAATGTAAGGATCAATCAGCATTTCCACCCTTTAGCTACAAACACTTCACTACTTGCTACTGATGTTTGATCTAAACTTTTCTGTAGATCCACAATGTCTGTGGCAGTGAATTAAATGTGAACACTTTCTGGCCCACAACTATACTAATGAAATCCAGTCTGTGAAACAAGCTGACCACTTTTTAACCCTGCTAGGAATAGCCACTTGCCTATTTTAATTCTTGAACCATATGTGGAAATTATTCAGGAATGCACTATTTGGCCCAGACCAAATCTATACCAGACACCATGCTAGAAAGGTAACTCTTAAGAAATTTGATTCCAATGCCTAAGAAAATTTATTGGGACAGTATAATATAGTAGTATAGGCATGGCATACAAACTAAGGAGAGAGACCAGCAGAAGGGAAGTAGTACTTCCAGGCTGCAATCTGCATTAGGCTGCCTGCATATATAGGAGATAGTAAAAAGTGGGAAAAGAATAATTAAAGAAACCTGAGAGAGAAGGGAGATATCAAGCCTAACATCTTTATAATCTGTAATATTGATATATCCTTTCTAAGCCAAAGAAAGAAATGCAGTTCTTGCAAGAACAGGCTACATTTAGTGTCTCCACTGAGAGCCAGGAGTTACATACAAATTGCCATTTTGTGAATAGACTGTCCTAAACCCCAACCAAAAGGATGAAGAAAGACCTACAGATAGCATGAATCTGAACAAACTAAACAGTACTTAAAGCACAATGATTTTACTTTATAGGTTCCTCTGTCAGGCTACATTACAGATTTCCTCACTTTGGTAAGAAGTGGGGCATTAATGATTTAAGTTAAGAGTACAATTGGTATGTACATGATGCTTCATATGTTAGGTTCAGTGGGACAGATCCTTTTTGAAAAGAAAGACAGTGAAGGGCTAACAAAACTATGGAAGAGTGAGTAAGAGAAAGCAGGACAATAATGACAAGATAATTTAGTGACGGCGTATCTCTGAATGAGGGATAATGTGATAGGCAACGGGAAACTAATTACTTATATAGCAAAAGGATGTGTTGAAATCAATAAGAAAAAGAGTCACAAGGTGACTCTTCCTATTTTTCTTCCCCTAAATTCTTTCAGCACTTATCTATTGGGATAGTGTAACAAAGTTAATTCCCTTAAAAGAAAAGTCATAATGGTCATTATTTGTGATCACTGTCGAAGTATCAATTTTCTATCTGAATAAAGCTGGATTTTCTTTGGTGTACTGCATAAGATACTAATTCTAAAATGTTGTAAAAAAAAATGGTGTCTTTTAAACAAGTCAATGACTGTCTTGAAGAGCAGATTCTCTGCTAATGACTTCCAAAATACAGTATGCAACCTGGTTTACCCTTTCTGCTAATAACAGAAAAGTGACATTTGCTGCCAGAAATTAGGTTGTTCTAATAAGCTTTGAGAAATCATGTTCATTTATTCACTTTAATAGATGTCACATACAGAAATGTTTGAAGGTTTTTAATCAGGTACTTTAGTTCAGACTCAAGTGACAGAGTTAGCAAGACTACCAACCTCATGAAAGAGAGACTGGTGCAAAGGCATAAGGAGAGAAAGGATTGTCCATGCTGGTGAGAAATAAGTTACAGAGAAGACTGGGACTAGCCAGAACAAAAGACTGAAATAGAGAATGAGTATGCGGTAAAGAGGCTGGGAATGAGGTTAGGAAGGTCATGGCAATCAGTAGTGAGTGCAGGTGAGACCTAAACAGGGCAAACCAAGAAACAAGTGCAATATTCCTGCCTGTATTCTTTTAGTTCAGCTGGCGGGTCAATGGAAAATAAATCTTCCAGAATAGAGTATTCTAAAGGCAGATAATACTTTTCATCTTCATCAAATTATTTGTACTCAACTTGAGAACTGAGTATTTTAAATCTTTCAAGAATACAAAAGGGAGCACTTTTCACCGGTGGCTGAGAATACTTAAAAAATGCATCTATATTATAAAAGGGGAAAAAAAACCCAAACAAACCCACAAGTTTGTGCCTTGGTTTTCCTATGACAGGTTAATCCAAACATTAATTCACTGTCCATACAGTATGAATATGATCATTTAACATTAGCACCCGCCCCTGAATCTCCTAGCATAATCATAATGTGTCCTTAAGGTTTATGAAACTTGCTGAAAGTTTCTCAGTGTGGGGGGGGGGGGGGGGGGGGGGGGGGGGGGGGGGGGGGGGGGGGGGGGGGGGGGGGGGGGGGGGGGGGGGGGG
>JAOEHY010023148.1:0-14328 GCA_025447955.1 Psilopsiagon aurifrons | reverse complement strand
GGAGGGCTAACTTAAAAATTACCCACGTTTCATCAGAATGCAAATAGGAGAAGAAAAGTTGATTTTATTTTTTTTTAATAAATAAAAATCAAAACAACTAGGTAAGGCAAAGCAGATATGCAAAGGTTCATACAGAGCATTCCTCCTGCTGTGTTCTCAATTTCAGCCATCCCAATGATTCTTAGTGACTGAAAAATCGGTTTGGTCCCCTCTGGGTCTTAGGAAATTATTCTATCCATCATTTCTAAGGCATGTCTGACTTCTCCTCAGTACAGTTTCTCTGGATCCCTTATCATTAAGTCTTTTGAATCTTCTCCATTTGAGCAGGATTAGCTGCTCCCCCAGAACGCAGCAGTCTCTCCTACTTATAGGGGATTCAGCCTCACCTATTCACTGTTTTGCAGATGCAGCATGTGACACAAACTAGGAACACATGCATAAAAGAAGAGGGACCTATACCATCAGTTGCAATTCCATGCTTGCAGTAAGGATATAACCCAATACATCATATGCAAGAGCCTATAAAATTGCAAATAGAAATAAGAGAACCAGAAGTGATTTATTCACTACTTCCTGCACAGATGAACAATTTTCACTGTGAATATTCACTGAACAACAGCAATATGCCCAGTAGATATGGAACTGCTAGTTTCCTCCAGGATTTCTCCAGCCTTTTGAAAGGTGAGCACTCATCAGTCAGTATCATGAAGCCATCCTGCAAGCAGCCAGCAAGTTTGGCTTGCTGCAGGGCGACAGACTTTAACAAGCTTTGAGAGCATGACATCAGACTGACATGAAAACCATTCCCCTTACTTGTGCTGCAGTGCTTTGAACCTCCAGGGCCATCAGCAGCCATTCTGAGAGGTGCCTGCATGATCCTGTAAAGAAATCTCCATCTATACTCTAAACTGGCTCAGGCACTGGGACTGAGACTGTTGGGAGCCACCAGTACTCAGTGGTGTAGAGCTCTGATTTCCTGTCCTCAGAAAATCTCTGGATGCTTTAAGTGCAGAAGCAGACAGCACAGAACAAATATACCAACACTGACATTAGAAAATGGACACGGAAGAAAAAGTAGTTTATAGCAGTTGGACTTTTTATAGCAGTTTATAGACATTGGACTTTAGGCTAAGTAATCAGATAACCCTCAGAAAAAAATTCTCCTGTTATGAAAGTCCAGTACTTTGGATCAAAGTTAAGCTGAGAAGAGAAAATAGATGTGCCTCAAACATAAGACTGCATGGCTAGAAGGCTTCTACATAAACATTCTTCTACAAGAAGCAATGATGTTCTTACCTATTGCTTTTTATACATATTTGCACTGGACACCTGACCTGTGGCTGAAAATTATTTCACTCAGCCTTGCAGTCTAATGGCACTGTTTTAAACAGAGCTCTTAATATGAGGGTCCTGAAGACAATTTAACATTACAGTATGATTCATAAAGTACTTGGATTTACAGTTCAGGTGAAAATGAAATTCTGTGAAAAACACAATAGCTGCAAACAAAACCTTAGTACAATACTTCTTGGAAGTGAAGTCTCAGAATTTGAGAGGACCAATTTTTACTGTAAATCAACAGATTGTTTTGTAAGTTGAATTGTGAAGGAGAGAATTGTATTCTGAGTTTTGACGACCATAAATAAGCAACAGACCATCAATAAGCTGTTGCAAATAATCAGAATCTACAGTAGAAAATGAGCATAAATGGTGATACTGTCTCTTCTGTCCTTGGGTAGCCTGGGGAATCCTTGCAGGTGTTCCTGGCAGTTCCATGTGAACACAAAAGAGAGCCTACAATGATGTGGTCCTGTGCTGTTTTTTTCCTACATTTTTGGTCTATGGCTGGTCTTCCACAAGTAGATTGAAAATTTAATTGAGTTAAATGTTAATTGGTCAGACATCTCTGGCTGGAAACAACAGGTAGATCTTGATTAGGAAATACTAACTGACTTTAGAAAAGAGAACAAAAAGATTATTTAAACTCAATAATGTGAACAGGAAAAACAAGAAAAGAGATACTTGCCAGTAGCTTCAGAACTTCTATGTGATTCTACTTCTACCACTAAACCTAGAGCAGTATGAGCCCTCAGTAGCAGCCTTTTTCTTCCAAATAGGTGGTACAGGTGGATCATAGGGTCATAGAATCATAGAATACTTAGGGTTGAAAAGGACCTGAAGATCATCTAGTTCCAACCCTCCTGCCATGGGCAGGGACACCTCACACTAAACCATATCACCCAAGGCTATGTCCAACCTGGCCTTGAACACTGCCAGGGATGGAGAATTCACATTTTCCCTGGGCAGCCCATTCCAGTGCCTCACCACCCTTACAGAAAGGATTTTCTTCCTTATATCCAATTAAACTTCCCCTGTTTAAGTTTGAACCCATTACTCCTAGTCCTATCACTCCAGTCTCTGAAGAAGAGTCCCTCCTCAGAATCCTTATAGGCCCCCTTCAGATATTGGAAGGCTGCTATGAGGTCTCCATGCAGCCTTCTCTTCTCCAGGCTGAAGGGACACAATTTTCTCAGCCTATCTTCATGCGGCAGGTGCTCAAGTCCGCTGACCACCCTCGTGGCCCTCCTTTGGACTTGTTCCAACAGTTCCATGTCCTTTTTGTGTTGAGGATGGTCATGAGTTGGTTAGTGGGACCTATAGAGTGTGTTAGGTGGGTTGTTAGCGTGAGAAATCCATGGGACAGGACGAAGGGCTTGGTTTTCTGCACCATCCTGAGTAAGATGACCTTCTGCAAAACAGTAGCTGGGGTATGTAACCTTTGCTTCACCAAATGCAGCCTTGGTTCCATGTTCTGAGGCTAAGGGCTTGGGCTAATATGGGTGTGTGATAGGTACATTTACATTAATGTGGCAACTCTGATCCCTTTAGAATATGGAAACTGATTCAGTTAAATTAAGAAAGAAAACCCATCTATATGAATCTTGTAAGAGATGTTGCTCATTCCCCTTTATTTGAATTCCTTTTTCTTACCTTTAACCTGCTTTCTTTACCCTGTTTTCTTTCTTTGTGCTTATTAATATTCAGGCCATCAATTTCTTTCTATGTACATTTTCACTTTTGCCATGTTCTGTTATTCCCATTGCACATTCTCTTTCAATTCTCCATTTCCTTACGTACTTTACTGTACATGAAATATGATTCAATCAAACTTAGAACTGGACCATGTCATCCCTCCTGAGCCTGTGTTCCCTTTGATGTCAAATTTGGCATCTTTTCTAGGGACATTTTTATTTTTCATTTCAAAATCCCTTCTTTTCCCCAGAGATTAAAAAAGAATAATTTGAGGGACTGCATATACTGATGTATTTGTTGCACCATTATTATTAGTTCCATATTCCTTCTATTATACACAAAAAAAAAGAAAAAGAAGAGTTTAAGCAGATGAAAGTAGCAATTCAGAATATGGAGCCAGAAGAATCATTAAGAATGATAGGTGACTCAGGAACATTAAATAACTGATCAAGTAATATTCAAGAAAGAAGCATATGGAGGTACTGAGTAATGGAATGAAGCATCCCATTCTCAGCTGGTTTAGTCTGATGTTATGTTTAGTGTCGGTAAGGCAATTTTCTCTTACAAAGGATTAATTTCATTTACCCATCTGTAATCTAGACAGACTGGCAGTCATAAAAATACACAATTTACTTTTCCCACTAAATTACATAGCTGGAAGTCCTAAAAAATCCAGAAGTTAGGAGAATAGTCTTAAGGAAGAATTAGAAAACAGCTCTCTATTCAAAAAAAGCAGAGACCAAGAGTGAAGGAAAAACAGCATATTGCTCTAGGCATCCTTTTTCTAATTTTAGGGTTTTGTTGTTTGGTTCAGTGAATTGGATCACTTTTAATGGTTCACTTAGTCGTGAGTACAATAGGAAATGCAGCACAGAGAGGATGCCGTGGAACATTCTACAGTCACCTGAGCTTTAGCACAATTTTCATGCTATCCAGTGAAAAAATAATACCTAAAAATGAATGTATACATGCAAATGTTCTGAGTGTTGATCACTGCCATCCTTCAGTTCTGTGATTTGCAGTGCTTTACATGAAAGGAAGAGATTTGTTTCCACTGCTGCAAAAACAAAATCCTGATTTGTTATTTGATAACAGTCATACACTGAGTCAGTTAACTCTTCAAAGGTCAAAGAATAATGTAATTTGGTGCAATTCTTCCTAACTGGAAGGCAGAGATAGCAACTGCATCTGGCATTTCTCTAGCTGAGCTGAATGAAGATCGCTTTTCACCTGAGATAGGTGAGGAGCATTTGGATCTACAAAGCAAATGGAAAGGATTTTCTAAACCTGAGTTAATTCTCTGTTTGTAAAAAAACCCCAAACAAACCATAAAATCATTTCAAAAAAATAACCATAATAGAAAAGCTGTTATTTTAGGAGTAGGCAGTTTTGCTATACTCAGCTACATACCTTATCGGCTTCTTATGTCCAATTAGTCTCTAATATAAATGGACATGCCTTATTGGCTTCTTGTGGTATCAGCATTTTACTCTGTTTATAAGTTTAATGACATTGTTTCAAAATACTGCTAGTGGTTCTGCCCAGCAACCAAGAAGTCATGGTTTTGTGGCTCCTCTTCAGTCTTTCTCAGCTTTTATTCCTTGGTGACTGTTTTTTTCCAAGCTCTCATTCACTGAAGAATTTACCAATCTGTAGTCCAAGTAGTCAAGTGGGTATTTAGTGACATTAAAGAAATATTATCTGTTGATTTCACTAGGAAGGGACAAAAACTTCTATTGTGAATGAGAGCTGAGACTGACATTGTCATCTAGCTACAGAAGCTGCCTGGATGTGTATTTGCCAGTATCTTAATGCAGCCACATATAACTCAGTTTGCACTGAGCTCAGATGAATGTGGGGGTGTTACTGTGTGATAAATGTCTTTCAATTACTTGGCAATAAGAAGTGGCTTCCTTATAGCAGGGACATCGATCCTTATTTGTCACCTTCATAAACTGCTCACCATGGCTCCACCAATCTGTTGACTACTTTCATTGGTCCATAGGCAAGAAATGTCACAAATATTGGTTATTATTTATTTTATTTCAGCCAATGTAAGCATGCGTTTGTGCTTTGCTTCATTCACAAGCCAAACCTAAATGATTAATTGGTTGGACACTGAGACACTGAGTAACCTGGGGGAACCTCTGTGCACAGAGAGTCCTAGGATTTTTTGTGGGGCAGGAGGATCATTTTTCCTTTTGCCTGTAGAAAGCTTTTAAAAAGAGCTCTTTTTCAAGATAAGTTGCTTGAAGACAGAAGACAACATACAAAGCAGAAGTGAGGGAAGGAGCAGAGATATGTGTGATATTAGTGACAAAAAGATGATGCTTAGTTTTGCAAGTTTCTTTCTGAGACAGCTCAAGCACAGATTGTGGGTCTTACTAGTTTGCCTGAGATCTGACAAAACCATACCACGTCTGACAATGACACTGGGGTGCCTCTTGGTCAGCGACAGTACTGCAGAGCGCATTTTTGTTGCCCATTTAAGCCAGATTCTTTTTATGAAATGAGCAGAGAGAGGCAACCAGGCTGGAGAGTGACAAGAACCACAATTTCCTACTTCCATAAAGTGCTGAGGATTTGGCTGAGGTGGTGACAGTGGTGGTGTCCCCTCACTTGTTCTTGATAAGTGTTTTTCAGGATCAGGGCAATTGATTCTTAGCATTAGTTGGTAATTAATGATGAACAGAAGAATTTGCATTCCCACCCCCTCCTCATTTTCATAGTTTTTATTCTCTCAAGAACTTGTTTCCCCAGGGGGCCTCAAAAGAAACAATCAGACAGAAATAACTAGTCCCTTTGTCATTTGGTCCAACCATGGGTCCAAACTTCATGCACCCTGACAAAGATCTGCTCAATCCTGGTTCCATTCTACCCTGTATGCAAGGAATGAAGTCAGCACAGTTCTTGGGGAGGGCCACAGGAACCTCCTATTGCCAAATAATTCATAATCTGCCTTCTGTACCTTCTTGTTTCTGTAGCCATCTGAGTTAGACTTAAAATCTTGGCCTAGATATGAAAGACATTTCCATTCTATTGTCATCTTAGTGAATAGTGATACAACACATAGTTGACTACTGTTTGCAAAGTAGGCTTTTGACCCTGATTACAATTTCAGTTAGCGTTATTTCATTCCCACCAGATCAGCCTGTTACTGTATTATCAATGCATAACAAAAATCACTCAGTTTGCTCCCAATCTGAGCACCACCAGCATTATTTATCAAAAGCACTAGCCATTGTTTTCTCAACTGTAACCTGCCCTAAGCTATTGCTCTCTTTTTGATGTGGTTGATTTGTGTCTGAAAAATAGTCACACTATTTTCCAGGAAGTCAAGGGCTTTTGAAGTGGAAATGGTACATTCTGTCCAAATTTCCTGTACAAAAAGAATGAATTGTCAGAAATAGGAAACACAAGGCAGCTACACCATATGATTGCACAAAATGACACATGATGAATATGCCAATACTTTATATGCCCTTGGGAAGGAAAATACAAGTCTTGACTTCACCAGCCTGATAACTGATTCCGTGTTCATGGGATTGTATTTTTTCAAAGGTAGAAATCTGCTGCTTGAGAAGAAAGATAATAAAATATGAATAGACACAGCCCATGCTAAAAAGAAATATACTATTGTTTCTTTAGTTTGGCTTTCCTTTACCTGGAACACAAGTTTACTTTTTTTGGTAATGTGTCTCACAGAATATTTTTACTTAATTTAAAGAAGTATCAGTCCCTGGTGCCCAGTTATTGCTCTGTGCTCCCTTTATCACATCCTGCAGAATGTACCGAAACACAGACCTGTGTCTCTGAATCCGGTGTTAGCCATGTGTTGTAGAGGTTCGCAGAATGTTAGGTAATGCCTGCAGATTCTTGTGGGCCAGCCCCACGCTGAAGTTAGGGAGCATCTTGTTTTCTTTAGTGGCAGTAGAACTGGAGCAGAAGTAGCAGTCCGCACTCACAAACTGATACTGTATCTATCTATGGCACCTTGGGCTGGTTAACGCAACAAAAATAGCTTCTAGCTGTATTAGTGAATTGTGTTTTGCACCTGTGATCGTGTCTTCTGACCTCTGCCCTGGGGCCTCTTTCAAACCATCTTTGTAAATACCTTAACTCCATGATCATCTTCAAAGACTTGAAGAAAACCTTCCTGTATCTTTGAAAGAAAACCAACCCGTAAACAGTTTCTATGCTTTTCCTGGCTTGAATACAGTCAGCATTTAGTTCTGCATCATCACTGAGTAGGAGGTTTGGCATCTCCTGACAGGGCAGAACCAGTGACAGAAATAGAGCAAAAAATTTTGGATTAATAGTTTGTTCAATGGAAAGCAAACTGGAACAACTTCTGACTCCCTGCTGAGTGAGACGGATACTTTCAGATGGAATCTGAATAATGGAGGGTGAGAGAGTTTGTTTCAGTATTTTTAAATTAAATATTTCTTGCTTGTTTCTCATTTTGTTTTGAAAATTGCCCACATTTTGTTTAACAATGGAAGACAAAGTAGAGATTTCTAAGAAAAAAAAAAAAAAAAAAACAAAAAACACAACAAACCAAACCAACAAAAAATCCCAAAAGAAAAAAAAAATAAGTTGAACAAAATATTTTGGTCAATTTTAAAAAACAGAGTTGTTTAATTAAAGTAACTGGGAAAAGTGTGTTTCACATTCACCAAATATTGTCTTTTTTTCATTCATCCATCAAACAAATCAAATCAGTTATGTCATAATCTCAGAACAGGCATTTTACACTGAGGGTAGTAGCTTGGTTACTGAACGGAACATTTAAGACTTGATTTTAACCCTATTTCATCTCTGAAGGAAAGAAGGTCACCAGCCAGGCTGGTTGTTCGTCCAAGACACCTAGCAATGTAGTAAACAACCTGATGAAGGACAACTACAACTTCCACAAGACCCGTCCACTGATGAACCATCCCCTGTTAAAATTTGCCTATACCATGAGTACTTAATTTCCAGTAACAAAATAGTAGCTCTAAGGAAGTTCTTTACTGTGTGAGTGATGAGGTAGTGGCATATGTTGCCCACAGAAGTTGTGGCTGCCCCATCCCTGGCAGTGTTCAAAGCCAGGTTGGATGTGGCTTTGATCAACCTGGTCTAGTGTGAGGCCTCCCTGCCCATGGCAGGAGGGTTGGAACTAGATCCTAAGGTCCTTTCCAGCCCAAACAATTCTGTGATTCTATGATTCTACGATAGCTTAACCTTTTTTACAACAAAGAACATTATTTAAAGAATATGGACATTAATTTCTTGAAAAGACAAACAAACATTTACCATAGTCTGGAAGACAAAAGCTTTCATTCTTATTCATGAATCTGCAGCAGCAGCCCCCTTCAAGAACAGGTCCCAAAACCAGCTGTGAAAGGCAGTTACTTTATTTGTTCTCTCCTGAAGACTTCAGGAGAAGTGAGAATGAATCTTCATGAAGATGAATCTTTACAAAGATTTCCTTATCAGGTGATCAAGCTTATTAATTTTAAGCTTGGTAGAATTTAAAACACCTTCTGCTTTATGCCTTGTTGCCCACTAAGCTGAAAAGACTTCTCGACCTGACCCATCAAGGTGCTGCACAGTCACTGTACATCTTTAAAATTGAATGGTGTGAAGAATAATTAACTGGAAGCTGTTTCAACAATAGAATAGTGTAAAATTACTGAGGTTTTAGGACTGGCTAAGAAATTTACATTTTCTGATATTTATCAGGTTTAAAATGATGATGTTTCATGGATGAGAAACACTTGGATGAAAAGAAGGATAGAGACTAAGAGTGAAACAAAAGGACATTCTTTCCTAGTAATAGCGGCTGACAGCATGTTCTTCATTCAGAAACCTTTCTGGAAATTGTGATGAAACAGTGGCATTTGCTTTCAGCTTCATTTGTATACAGCTGATATGCATGAAAGAGCTATCAAATTATTTAGGAATTCAAGACTTTTTAAAAAAAACATTGTGTTATGATAACAGTATATTGTATAATTGAATTTTAAAAACTCAAGTAAAATATAATGCAACATCAATGCCTTGTACAAGAAGGCACTTTTACACAACTTCATGTTTTTTTTGATTCAAAATGTCACTTAGTTCTATTTTCACATTTCCAATCAGAAAAATTCTCTTAAACCCTTTCCCATAAGAGATTCTTTTAATGTATAGGATAAATTAATTTTAAATTGTAGTATTTCCCAGTAGCTGAAGATCTTCTTTAAAAGAATTTTACCTAGAATGCGATATTGTGCAAAAGCAGAGGTTTGGGGTTTCATAGCACAAGTCAAAAATTTTTTTTTATTAGATTCTAACAACCAAAACAAATGAATTTGTAGCACAGGCTGATCACCTTACATTGTCAGGTGAAGTTCTTTTCACAATGCAGAATTCTGGGAGAGAATGGATGTGTCTTAATTTTCATTTTACAGTTGTTTGAGTTAAAACAGTTGTCTGCTTTAGACAGAGAGTTAAAACAGTTGTCTAGAGTCTCATGAGTCTGGCACTGAAACAGAAATAGAGCTCATATTTGGATTGATTCACAAACGCCAACAAATGACAGCTGCTCAGCCGCAGGACCCATGACCACGTTTTCCCCTGGCTTCTCTGCACAAAAGCGTGCTTTCTTCTGGTGGTGACACATGGTGGTATGCTGAAAGGTACCCAGAAGCTGTTAAGAGAATCACAGTGCTAAAATCAAAAGAGCTGGAGAAGTGGAAGGTTTATTCTTTGCAAGACATTCAGGAACAGAGTAATATTTCTTGGACTTTCATTTCCAGAAACTTCACACAGGTCATTGATGCTTCATTCAGGTGCTGTATAGGGCATAATCTGGTCTTCATTTATATAGTGGGCATGGCCGAATAACAAATGAGGAAAATAATAAAGGGAAAGGAGTTGCTTTGTCATGTTTACTATGTCTTGCCTTATCATACTTGGCTCTTGGTGCAGGCAGCTCTCCCTCTGAAAAAGTTCCCTCATTAAGTGTCCCTAATTTACATTTACAGAGCATCTGCATGGCTGAAATAATTTATGGTTTTATTGGTAGGAGCTATTAAATCCCCTCCCCCCAGAATAACATCAGAGAGGAAGCTCTGTGACATGCAGTAAAGAATGGAGCAGTTATTTAAAGGAAAAAAGTGCGCAAAAATCTTACTGTGCTTTTTAAACATGATAGTGCTGCATGAGGCAGGGTTTCCAAATACCTACTTCTAAAAGGACCACAAAGTAAGTGGAGCCAGTGTGCTGTTGGGATTACAGGCTTTTCAGAGGAACTTTCACAAGGTCTTCCTTTGAAAAAATCCTCTGATGCTAATTTTTCATTTTATACTTGATAGCATCATAATGCCAACTCAGAAATTGTAGTGCTGCTGCTTGTGTTCTGTCCTGCAAGTGAAATCATGGGAAAGGTGTCAAACACTCAGGTAACAGTCTGTGTTATATATGCTCATGCAGGGTAACTGCTGTTATTTTGCTCCATTTCACTTAGGATTACAACAAGATACTAGCTATCAGAGATGATTCAAAAGCTTTATCTAACCAAAGTTGGCACATATCAAGCAGACATGTATACCAGAAATAGCCATTCAAAACTCCAGTCTTGGTCAAAAAATGAGTCTGGTATTTTTAGGGTGCAATTTACCTGATTCTAGTTTAGATATCTACCTTCCACTGCAGTGTATTTTGTCCCCAAAATGTTTATTTCTTATAATTCATTAAAACTCCGCACATACAGAACATGTTTTACATTAGGTGAGATGAAATCTTCTCAAAAAAAAAAGCAGGGTCTTTACTATTCTACATGTACACATTAGTAACTATAGAACATGGTACCTAAGGAAGCTGGAGATACAATATTTTTTGACGAGTCTTTATAAAAGCAGGTGATATAAGGCTTTTAGTTGAGCAAATATACAATTTTCACGCAATGCTATGGTCTGGTCGATAACACTCTTTGAGTTTGGTGGAAAGACATCCCAAAGCAATGGATGTGCCAATCATATCTTGAAGTACTCAGTTTTTCAAACCCCAGCCCCTATAAGCATATCATTCAGCAATATTTTAAATTGAAAACTGAATGTGAAAAGTTATTTGTACAGTGCAAAGGAGAAATAAGAACCTAGGAATGAGATGCACACTAGAGTCTGCGGAGTGGAGAGTTTCCTGTTAGGGTGAGAAATGGCTGAGGAGCTCCTAGAAAATGCATTTCATTGACATGTGAGACACCACTGTAAGAAACTACAGCATCTGGTAAGGAAGCGGTTATAACACTCACCTGGAATGTGCAGATCGAATTCACATCCTTTCTGTGCTCATCTCACTTAGGAAACTGTTCAAGTACCCTGAGATAATCTGTAGTAGGTCTTTCTCAATCCCCTGCATGTGTTTGAGATGCAGAGGCAGAGAATGACTTTGTATTCCTCTGCTTAATATTTGTATCTAACAAAGGGAGATTCTGTTCCCAGCCCCCAAGCTGATGTATTTTCGAAGTGTTTTCATACAAAGCAGAGCAGTTTCAGCAGAGGTGGTTGAGAGAGTTCTATTTCAGAGCAGACTGTGATCTGCTAGGTGTGACTATTTCTTAGTCAAAGGAAAGCACAGATTAAACTCAGCTAAAGCAGACAGAAACCCTAAAATCCACCAAAACTTCACCCTGTGCATGCTTTAGTTACCAAAATGTTGGTCTAAGATCTAGGCAGTCACTTTCAGACTTTTTTGGAATCATGTACTAGGTGAGGTCTTCCTAGGCTTGATGTAATAGATCTATGTCATTTTCCATACATAAATCTGGCTTAAGAAAATTACATGAGATTTTTAGGCTTTTAGCAGCATAATTCAGTGCATGATGAGGATACATAGATAAAACTACATCAAGTGATTTGCAAACAAAGGGTTCATCTTTCACTCATTGCAGGACTTTTTCATCTATTTATTTTTCATATATTGTTGGAAGCAATTGCTTCCTGTTTCCTCATTTAAACATAAGCCGTGGTGTGGCAATGGCTAAACAACAAAACAAGCTACATATCTGCCAAGTATATTGTGATTCTCTGATTCTAGCCGAGAAGATGACCTGGTTTAGTGTGAGGTGTCCCTGCCCATGGCAGGAGGGTTGGAAGTAGATGATCTTAAGGTCCTTTCCAACCCTAACTATTCTATGATTCCATGATTCTAAGGCTAGAGTTAAAATAATTCAGCTGGCTCAGCAATTGTGTGGATGTCACTTATAGCAGCACTGTTTAAGTGGCAGGAAAGCTAGCTCAGGGCTTCCTTTATTATTTTGCCCTCCCTGCTTTAAGCCCACTAGGACAGGATTTGCACAGTCAGAAATGTTGATTCTTGTGGCTTCAATTCCCTGCATTGTGCTGTCTGTAGCAGCACAGTCCAGCTGTTTATGCATGTCTAATACATCTCCTAAGGGCATTTGTGAAGGAAAACAAGCTGCCCCTTCAAGGAAGGTAACAAACCTTCTAAACTCAGATGCATTTTACACAAATTACAGTGACTTGATTCATACTGTGCCTCAGCCTGTGGCACAGAGTGCCTGGGACATTGTTGATTTTTTTACTGAGTTTCACAGTTGCTCAATAAAGATGTAACTTCTAAATTATTTTTTTTTATGAGTGGGAGAGAGAAATGCATACCTGCTGTGTATCTAATTGAAAGTCACAGATTCACAGTGTTACCTTAGCCTACTAAATCCTCCTCTTCCATGCCTAAGCATGTTGCATTGTGGGCATTGTGGAGTGGAGCTGCACTATAGTATCAGCTACTGAGGTGTATGTACCTGTGATGCAAGTTGAATAGCAGTACTTGGCTCCTCTAAAATGTCCTGCTCAGTGTGCAGGATCTGCAGGATGGATCTCTGTATCCTTTCTGCCCTACTTTGTATGCCAGTTCCTCTGCTTATATTGCTTGTTGGAGCATATGGATCAGTATATTCTGTTTGATGTTAACAAAAATTGCTTTACAGACTTTGAAAAGTGATGCTATTCAAGCACATGGTAAATAGGAGCAAAATCTACTGAAATAGGTGTGCTTCCCTTCATCATGAAATGGTAGCTAAAACTGTAAGAGCAAGGTCATTTTGAACAGTGTGTGCAAAGGATGGAGGTGAAGGTTTCCAAGGCGGAGATTGGGTATCCTAAACATTCGTGTGTTAGATGCACAACACATCCTTTTCTCCTTTATTTTCAGACTGCTATGTGTTTTGGCTGCATTGAAGTGCTTGGCTTGCAGGGAATTGTTCAGATGTTAAATACTTTTTATTATAAATTTTCAGGGTTTAGGTATGACCTGTTTTGCTTATCTTGATTCAGTTGTATGGTGGGGCCATTTGTGGTCACCTTGGGTAGCTGAGGCATCTCCGAAGGACTGGTTTGCTAGTGTGAGGCTGCAGATTTGTGCTTTGCTGGATTAGCAAATGGAGGCTACGTACCTAATGTGGCAGTCTGTGGTGCTTTTATTTAGACAGCTGAGTAAAGCTCCATGTGTCTATGCTTAGTAGTTCTATGTTCCTCTTTACAGACAGGAAGATGAAGAAGCACTTTTTGGGTGTTATTCGTCTCATTCTAGAGAAAATATCGAAAACAGTTCACATGCATTGCATCCTAGAAATGACTATTCTTCTTCATTCCTTGATTTATTTATATAAAAGTAGTTTAGGCAACTGGCTCACATGTATGTTGAAGACATTAAAAATCTACCCTGGATGCAATATCTGTAACAGAGACAACCTGCCATTGCCTAATCATAAGACCTCTGCTTAAAACCTGCAAGACTAAAAGAAAGGCAGAGACATAACACAGCTATGGAAGACAATTTGCCTTTGATATGCATAACATGTAGCTCATTAATTGGCTATTGTTTGGACTAGTGTGAGTAATATGATAAAAATCTTGTGAAATTGCAGTCCTGTAATATATCTGATTTTATTGTGGACTGGTCTATTCAAACCAGAATAGGCTTTTACTAGAACAAAAGCATCTGCTATTTGGGTGTTTTTAGATAATATCTGTAAGTTATATTTTTCTTATAGAGTATTTGGATATAGGTCAAGAAAATAAATTCAACTATTTAATTGGTAAAGTCACATCAACCCATAGAATCTGAGAATCATAAAATCATAGAATAGTTAGGGTTGGAAAGGACCTTAAAATCATCTAGTTCCAACCCCCCTGCCATGGGCAGGGCCACCACACACTAAACCATGGCGCCCAAGGCTCTGTCCAACCTGGCCTTGAACACCGCCAGGGATGGAGCACTCACAACTTCCCTGGGCAACCCATTCCA